>VZQC01015190.1:860232-941579 GCA_009823505.1 Rhizomys pruinosus
GAGCTGTGTACCTGGCCTGGCGCGTTATGGCGTCTCCCCTGCGACCCCGGTTCCCGCCCACAAGTCCAGCCGGGACCAGAGCAGAGGGAAACGCGACCCTGCTCACCCGAGCGCGGTCCCTCTGGCCCGGGGACCCCGTAGACGGGTTCACAGCGAGACCCTCTCCCAGCTGCCCCCCGCCAGACCCCACCTAGAGCTGAGGAGCTGTGTACCTGGCCTGGCGCGTTATGGCGTCTCCCAGTGTAGACTTTCAATACTAGAGTCCTATGCTCAAATCTAGACAACTCCATTACTCTCTAGTTCATATTTTTCCTTATAAATATGGCTTAAAAAGCCTATTTTAACATAGTAGCTGAGGGTTATTTTTTTTAGATCACAAAGGTCTGACCTTAACTTGGAATTCAATAAATGCTATTTTGATTACTTTGCTTTTTTTCATAGAGAGTTGTGATGGACTCAACTGTTAAAACAATATGTGCTTAAGCCAAAGCTCCTCCAAAGGTAGTTCCTATAACAATATGAAATAAAATGTATTTTAGGTGACCCACTTCTCTGAAGAGCAGCTATTGAGATATTGAGCACCTATTCCTACAAAGTAATCTAATCACACATCAATACTAAATACTGCTATGAATCTTCCACTTTAATATTTAGGTAGAAAAATCTCTATAAATAGTCCTCTAAATTTAGAGCTGGGTTGCTGATCTTTTATTGAAATGAATCTTATATACAAGCCATAGGGGCATTGAGGACTTTCATCAATATGTTAAAATCAAATACATGTGAACCTAGTAGCCCTTTTGAGACATTTCACCAAAATTTCACTTTCCTTTCTTCCTCTTCTCAGGAAATATCTGTTTTGTGAACAAAAATATGATCCTCTTATTTGAGCTAATACATGACATCAAGCAGAGGCACATAAGTGTACTTGCCACACAATGAAGGGCAATTCCAACTCCAAGATCTTAAACATTGGCACAGCGTGGAGGACAGGTGCAGTCAGTGGCAGGTAGCAACACAGGTGTAACCTCTAAGTGAAAGGATCAATATAATTTCAGATTAGAGGACTTGGAAAACAGCCAGAGTAAGCAGGTCATAGTTGATTTTCTCCCCTTCCAGGGAATACTTATTTGATATAAAAAAAAAAAAATTCTGTGCCATACAATACAGTTGCTTTTGATCTAAAACATCTATGAGTAAATATAAAATCAAGTCATTAAAATTATATTTCCTGGGGCTGGGGTAATACATCAGTTAGGAAAGTGCTTTGTCACACAAGCATGAGGACTTAAGTTTGATCTTCAGGTGTAGTATCTCTTTCTTGTAATCCCACTATCAGTGAAGCTGAGACGGGAATCCTTGTGGCTCCTGGCTGTCCAGTTGACTCAGCTTAGTGCTTTTCAAGCCAGTTGGATGTCCTGTCTCAGAAACCTTGGTGGATGGCTCCTGAAGACTGTCCTCTGGCTTTCACACACATGTGCAAACACTTTCACATATACACACACACACACACACACACACATGCACATTTACTGTGCCCAGCATGTCACATTTCCATGTCATAATTTGTCCCTTATGGGGTAAACCATGAAAAAAAAAATTAAGAAGAATATTATTACTTTTTAGGAAGAGATAAGAAAAAGACACAAGCAATTTTAATTTCAAATATTTTTAAACTGTAAGATCCCATCAGTTACATGATTTACACTTTTCTTATTTTATTAAACGGTATGTAAGTATTTTGTACATTCTTGCCTCTGATAAAAGATAAATAACAAAAGGAAGCAAATAATTATACCATATATTTATCAATTTATCATTTTTATTCCATTCTAAGGAGCATTTCCTATTATGGGAACTATAGATTTTGTTCTTGTCTCTGCTTAAGACTGAGCTTATAAGTAATATATTTTCCCATTTTAATTAAAGGGAACAGTTGTATTAGTTGTGTAGGCTGAAGTACCAAAGAAGAAAGAAGAGAATATGTTCAGAGAAAATGTTCTTAAAATACAACACTTTAGGTGTAATTTTAACCATCTCTATTCACTTCTTTGTGTACCTTATAAAAATTCATTCAGTGATATGATCAGAAAGTAAGACTACAAGTTCAACACTAGTAGACAAAGATAACGCTATAATTTACTGTGTATTAATCTAACAAAATAAGTAATAATGTGACTTCTGGCCACAATCTGGAAAAATATTCATATTTCATTGTATTTTATTTTTTAACTTAAAATAATTTTGCATATTTATTTATTAATCAATATAAGAAACTTTAAAAGGAAGGAAATATACATATTATTTGTTGAGAGGAGTGTTTCTGAGTTTGACAGACTTGGATAGTGATACAATGCAACTATTCATTTTGAGTCCAGACAATGATTAATCACAAAAAGAAAAACTCAAAATCAAGGGCTCATATGAAGTAGCTGCTAATGAGTATTTAATTTGGAGAAAAATGTATATTTAAGGACCATGTCTTGCTTTTTTTCTAATTTTTTGTAGTCCTCTATTCTAAGTTCTTCTAATGCTTACTTTAAATCTTACAAATAATTATATCATGTAAAAATTGTGACATTTCATGACAGTGAGATAATAAAATAGTTTTAAAGCTGCTTCCAAAACTAGTATGAAATATTTTCCCTGATTCATTACTAAATACCATTGGTGCTGATGGCTTGAAACCATCACAATAAAAACAATCAGTAAACTCTGAAAATCAGGTTTTTGAACCGTAGAAAATTAGTTAGCTGCTGAGCATTCATTAAAACATAACTGGAGCCGGGCGTGGTGGCGCACGCCTTTAATCCTAGCACTTGGGAGGCAGAGGCAGGCGGATCTTTGTGAGTTCAAGGCCAGCCTGGTCTACAGAGTGAGTTCCAGGACAGCTGGGACTGCAGGGAGACCCGTCTCGAAAAGACAAAAAAAAAAAAAAAAAAAACATAACTGGAAAGATTTTATCTTATAAAGTTTGTTAATATAAAAATTAATGATTCAATTCATTCTAGCAATTAAAGTATAACATATTTAAACATGGATGTATCATCAACTATGTAAGCATTTGTGATGGCTAATCTTGCTTGTCAACTTGCTTGGATCTGGACATAACTGAAATTTCTTGATAGGATTATTTGAAGCTGGAAGACCCACCTTAAGTGTGGGCATTGCCTTCTGATGTCAGCTCTAGTTAAAGGTCATGGCAGAAGGGATACTTTTCATTTATCCTGCTTACCTTTTCTGTCACTGGTACATTCATCTTACTGCTATGACATTCATTCCTGGTAGAACCAACTTCTTTGGATTTCAGTGTAGACTGAAGACCAGCAGATCATCAGGGATCCTCCATGCCTTCAATGACAGATTGGGGTTGCTGAGACACCCTCCTCATGGTCTGAGAAACTACCAGATTCTCAGATTCTCCAGGAAGGTTCATCCATTCTTGGACTACTGGGACTCTGTTGTGAGCTAATCTAATAAATCCCTATGTTTATTCATTTTATTAGTTCTGTTTCTTTGGACAAACTCTAATATAGCACTTATAAGAAAAACCAAAAAAAGTTACAGATTAAGGAAGATATGTCAATTGTTTGGTGGAAGTCTAAATGTTATAAAATATTCCATACCCGAAGTTAATGAAGTTCTAGCAAAATAAGTATGATTTAGTATTACTGATACAATTTATTTTGCTTATTAAAAAATAAATGTGAATAAAAGTAGATTCAGATTACAATAACGGTGAGGTTCATATACCAGTTATTAAAATATATTGTGCACTTAACTAATTAAAGGAATTGATATAAGGAGTGATTGTAGGCTGAATATATAAAGGTAGAAATAAGTAAATAGATATTTTAAATTATTATATAAAAGTGGTGGTATTTTATATTCAAAAGTGGGACTACATCACTTTATAAATAATACTGTAGGAAATGGATACAATAAGGAAAAAAGTTAGATTTTTGTCTGATAGCACCACAGCAATTTTGATGAAGAGGCTGGGCTCATGGTTTGCAATTTAGCTCATAGTTCGAAAGCAGCAAAAGTCCACCATGGTGGGAAGGCATGGTGGCAGGAGGTTGCTGAGGTGGCCAGATGAGAAATCTGAGAGCTCACTTCTAGAAGCAGGCACAGGAAGCAGAGAGTGACTGGAAATCCAGGCAAGGTTTAAGAGTTTTCTAAGCCAGCCCCCAGTGAAGTGCTTTCTCCAGCAAAGTCACACCTTCTATGACCTCCAGAAACAGTACCACAAACTGGAGACAAAATATCCAAATACTTGGAGCCTATGGGGGACATTCTGACTCATGCCAACACATTCTACTCCCTGGCTTCCCCATAGGGTCATGGCCATGTAAATGTAAAATGCATTTAATCCATCCTTAGTCTTTACCAGTCTCAGTACTACTCAAAGTACAGAGTTCAGAATCTCTTTTGAGACTCAAGGCACTCTCTTAACTGCCCTTTTAAAACTAAAAGTCAAATTACATACTTCCAACATATAAGGGAACCAAATACACATTCCCATTCCAAAAGGTAGGACTGAAGTATAGTGAGGAAATACAGGACCAAAACAACATGAAAAACCATCAGCACAAACATCAAATCCAGTTGCTCCTCGTGCTACATCTGCAGCTTCCAAAGTGCTTAGCTGGCTTATGGGTTCCTGCTTTGCTGCAGGCAACTTATCATCTGTCTCTTGGACTGGCTCCACTCATTGTATGCAGCTCTCCTTGGCAGATGCCTCACAGTGATAGCATCTCCAACATTTTCTGGGGATCTCTATCACCAACCAGGCCTTACCTTCACAGCTTCATGCAATGGCCTACTCTGGCATCTTTCATGCCTTCAAAGCCAGTACCATGTGAAAAACTGGTAAATTTGGCTGCTGGCCTGGGATGGATTCTAGTCCACTTTATGAATATTATCTGCAGCTTTTCTGTGCTGTGGTTTTCTGGGAGAAGTAAACCCTTCCAACATTTTACATTCCCAGGTAGGAGGCTGGGTGTGGTCTTGCCCTGGGGGGTATTCTTCTCATTGTTTAAATGCAAATCTCCAGGCCTCTCCTTAATCACTCTAATCTCCTTATCAAAGAAGGCTACTTTTTCACTATGTGCCTTGGCTCCAACTTTAATTTTCCTAGTGCTCTTTTTCAATACAGACTCTATATTTTCCATTTCTTTCTGCTGTACATGTTCTTTTTTTTTAATTTTATTTATTTCTGTATGTGTAAGAATGTACTGCCTGCATGCAGGTCTGTGCACCCATGTCGTGCAATGCCGCGGAGGTCAGAAGTGGGTGTCGGATTCCCCTGGAACTGGAGTTCTCCTGGAATTGGAGCTTCAGATGGTTCTCGGCCGCCATGTGGGTGCTGGGGATCGAACCCGGGTCCTCCTGTAAGAGCAGTCAGCACTCTTAACCGCTAGGCCATCTCTCTAGCCTGCTGTACATGTTCTTATTGATTCTATATCTATATAATAGTCACCATTAATACCCATGCCACCATTTCTACATTAGGCTCTCTTGAAATTTCCTGGGGGTGGGGGAGGCGGAAGTCCATTGCTTTTCTTTTTTTTTTTTTTTATTTTATTTATTTTTGTATGTGTATGAATGCACTCTCTGCATGCAGGTTTGTGCACCCCTGTTGTGCAATGCCCTGAGGTCAGAAGAGGGTGTTGGACTCCCCTGGAACTGGAGTTCTCCTAGAATTGGAGTTTCAGACAGTTCTCAGCTGCCATATGGTCGCTGGGGACCGAACCCAGGACCTCTGCCACAGTGGTCAGTGCTCTTAACTGCTAGGCCATCTCTCCAGCCCAACTGCTTTTCAATTTAGCCTCAGGAAAGTTCTGAAGCTGTGGGCATACAGCAGCCAGACTCTTTGCCAAAATATCCCATTGTTGCTGAAGTCCTTATTTCATTCTTGATCTACTTTGCTATCAGCACTACTTTCTTCCAGGCTCCTACTATAACAGCCCATTAAGCTCTGTCCATTCAACTGCTTTTCTAGTTCAAAGACTTCCACATTCCTTCAAAAACTCATATGGTCAGGTTCTTCAGAGCAATACCCCACCACCTTCTTTATTTAATTACTTTCTTGTTGCTGTGATAAAACACTGACCAAAGCCACTTAAAGAAGGAAGAGTTAATTTGTGTTTATAGCAGGTTAGAACTTATCAGGGCAGGGAGGCATGGTGAGATGACTAGGCAGGACCACAGGCCGAGCACACACATTTTCAATGGGGTAGAGGAGGAAGGGAATGACTGGAAATCCAACAAGTCTTCAGAACTCTCTAAACCTGCCCCCAGTACTCTGCTTCCTCCTGCAAGGCCACACTTTCTAAGACCTCCTAAAACTGCACCACAAACTGAGGACCAAATGTCTGAGTACTTGGAGCCTATGGGGAACATTCTCATTCAAACCACCTCAACATCATTTGGTGTCCCTTTCATACAAGACCCAAATAATCTCCTTCTCTTGTACTTGTGTTGAGGAAATAGTAGAGGAAAGAGGATGTGCATCTGATCCATAAGAATACCCAGGAAACTTTGTTTAGGAAATTCTTGTACTAGTGACCCCCCCACTCTTTCTCTCATCAAAAACATTAAAATAGTCCCTTATTTCATAGTTCATTGTGATGTAGTCACTCGTCCATCTGTCCTGAAACAGCAGAGTACGCACATTTAATTTTCGTCATGGTCTCATTAAGATGAAGGAAGATCTACCCTGACACTCCTCCCCTCAGGATGAAAGGGTAGAGCTTCATTGAAAGAATACCTCAACTTTAATGGGAAGTTTTAGTTCCTCTTGTTTCTGTTATATGGTTAAGAAATTGAAGAATTCTGCAACCCAAGAGTAGATCTGTCATAAAAATCTGACTGGCTGAAGTGCCTGGCTCCTACCTGTGCTTCAGTGGTCCTGGCAAGGCCCTGACCTAACCACTGTGCACTCAAGTCTCACAATGACAACAGGCTCATTGTGCAGGATGTACCAAGAAGTATCAGCAGAGAAGCTGGCCCATCTAAACATTAAAAGGAAGAAAAGCCTCAGACTGCTACAGGCATCAAATATCTCTGTGGATCCTATTTGTAACAACTGTTCACAATGAGTCCTAATGAACTTTACCTTCCAGGTGCCACAAAGTTTTAATATGAGAGACTTTCTTACCTCCTTTTCATAGAACTAAGAAATACATGATGGTAATGAAGTCATTCCCTAACTGTAAATTAGAGCTGACTGTTATAGGGGTAATCTCTCATAAAACAGATGTAACTGCTTTCTTTAATTGACTAATAGACATACGAACTGTGAAAGGATTATTCTCTATTCAGAGCCAAATATAATACTAAAGTCTTTATAAGCTGTATAATTAAGCAAAATATATTAATACAGGAGAGCTCTGATATCAGCAATGGATTGTTCTGCCAAGGAGTTGTTGGCTAGGGGATCCAAGGAAAAAAAAAAGGTAAAGGCATTTTGCCTGTAAACTGGGATGCCTGCAAGAAGAGAGGCGGTGAGGCCCTGTTGTCAAAGACCTGGTGTAAGCATGGGAAAGATGTATTGGGACCACACAAGTGTACAGTTGGTCTCTGGAATGCCAGAGAGTGTTACCAAAGGCCACTAAATCAATAAAGCAAATATTGGTCTCCTTGAGTCAAGCAAGACTCCTCCTTCAGCATCAGCTACACCTCACCTGCCTGGAAATACTGTGCAGCAGTGGCAGCCATATGTCTGTATATCTCAAATCTAATTGGCTATTAGCTCTCCCTTGGAGGAATAACCCATGGCTGGTGCCACAAGCTTACATCCTCTAGTGGTTAGGAGATGTTATAAACCACAGTAAGACCTTGTCATCTTTTACAGAAAAGCTACAGTTCATGGATTAGCATATCATCCAAACATCTGTGTCTATACCAATGTAACCTACCATAATAATTAGTACTGTTTAAATGCCTTTATATTTAATTGCTTATGCTTCATTAGTAGGTTTGAAAGGTTATTCCTGGATAAACTGCCAACCCAGGAAACAGCCTGAACTGATCAGAGTCCAAAATGACATCTCCAGAGAAAGTAGACTGTTTTGCTTCTCGCCCACTTGGGCCCCTTTTCTAAAGCCTAGGGAGCAATCTGCGGAAGAGCGGACATGGTAGAATGTAAGGGCTGCAATTGGGGTGAATTGTGAAACTACAGCAATATAGACTGGACACTTATTTGATCAACATGATTGTACGTACAAGCCCCTCCAGCAGGATGGTGGAAGCCTTGGGCTGTGTGGGTTTGGGCATAGCTGCTTGCAAATTGGTTTTACATGACGGACTTGTATTCATTACTTATTACTTATTGTTAAAAAATCAAATTAAAAAGAAAAGCAACAACAACAAAATAAATAAATAATAAAAAATTTTAAAAAATAAATTGAAGAATTCTGTAATCATCATGACACAGTATTGTAATGGCTGTGTCATCCCCAACTCTCTGTGTACTTAAGAATGAGAAATATATTGCATCTCAGTGTGCCTCGGTGCATGCTTTCATTATAGTATCATGTTATGCATATTTACAAAATAAACTGAAAACAGATCTAATGCATCATGAGGCATTAGATGTACTAATGAAGAGGCTTTTTAAAATCTTAACTAAGAAAATTTGTTCTTACCATAAAGGGTAAAAATTAAGAAAAATGTAAGTAGATTTGACTATATGAAAGACAATACAAAAACATACAGAAAAAATTTTATTTTTTAATTCTGGGCATGACTGGGCCATTGCTCCTATAGACTCATAATATCTGTGGCTACCTGCAGAAGATCTGTAAAACATCTATCCAGTCAATATTCTTTTAATGGTGGAGATTCTCAAGACCCATCTCTAGTTGAAGGGTTTCTGGCAGTTGATGAATCCAAAGGAGAGAGAGTTAGTTTCCTTCAGAGTTGAGTTCTGGTGTGTCTGTGGACCAGTGTATGATCACACACATGTGTACATATAGGTAGAACTAAATGATCTCAGTGGGTTATAAAAACAAATAGTAAGGAAAGAAAGCATGTGGATGAAGGGTCCAGGTGTAGTAAGAGGGAGAAATGGAAGGAGGGGTGGATAGTCAGAAAATAAATCATATTCATGCATGAAATTCTCAAAGAATAAATTTATTTTTTTTAATTAAAACACTTAGAAAATAGACATAACAAATAAAGCTAATATCCTTAGTGCATAAAAACCAGCATATTAGAACTTGGAAAGGGCAAAAATCAGAAAATCATTAATGAAGAAATATGCATGGCTTCATAATGTGGGTGCAGATATTAATCTCATTCATAAGAGAATGCAAATTAAAGCAATGAGGATTTTTGTACTTAAGTTTTGCAAATATTATAGATGGGCAGATTCCTAGAGTTCTATGGGCATGAAAAGGATTGTCACAGATGAGTGACAGTTAGTGCAACATGCTTAGTGCCATCAGATACAGCATATCCATTCACACACCATGCATTGTACTTAACAAAGTGTGGCTCTGTACTTCGTGGTCCTTGCAACAGTGATGCAGACTCCCTCCCATATCTGCTGGAATTACTGCAAACAGCCTTCTTTTGTCTTCAGGAATCATTCCTGCTGAAGAGAATCATCTTGTTCTAGGTTTAGGGTTAGGGTTAAGGTTAGGGTTAGGTTTAGGGTTGGGGCTAGGGTTGGGCCTAGGAATGGGCAGAATAGCTACGTAACTTCAATTCAAAGCAACTCTAAAGGGGTATTCCAGCTTAAGATTTTCCTGGGAGTATCACGGAGACTTTCTTTGCAATCAGTATAGCATCCAGCTTCTCAGTGGTCCTGTTTCCCACCTTCCTTTCTGTTCCACAGGTGTTGGTTCCACTAGCACACTTTCATAGGCATCCTCAGCACAATTTGAATGTGTTGCTGTGACATCAGACCTGAAGGAACAAGCCAGTTGATATCTGAGATTTTATCATAAGGAATTAATGATGTGTGTATGAAGATGAAAAGGGCAGAAGGTTCATTGCACATTACTCAATAAATGAAAAAAATCAACACTCTCTAATTCAGTAATAAGAGTTCTAAATATATTTCTAAAATCACATGAGGAAGTATAAAAGCTATTTACAGATTCCTATATTCATATATATATTTATATATTAAAATTTTGGAAGGATACCTAAAGCTCCTGACATTGTTTCCCCGGTATTTACGTAACATTGTTGATGTTGCTGTTGGTACTTTGGACTTCATCATAAGTGCCAAATGGAGGCAGTAGTGAAGTAGTGTTCACTCTTGACTCCAAAAATTTAGACTCTGTTTATATTAAGATATTCCAACTGTCTATGTGCAAGAGAAAAGAGAGAATGGGAGATCTCCAATCATGAGTTCCTTAGTTTATTTTCATAGTGATTGAACATTTTTTTGAAGCACCACAGGCAGTATAAAAATAATGTCCTATTTCTTTAGCTATTTGAACAGGAAATATAAAAATGGCCTGGAAATAATAGCAGCAGAATGCATAGAAAATAAGCAATAGGGTTGTTGAGGTGGCTCAGCGAGTAAAGACACTTGCAGTCAAGTTTCTATCCTCAGTACCCACATGGTGGAGGGAGTGAACCACTTCCCAGAGTTCTTCCTCCAGTTCCCATATACACTAAGGTACGTGTGGACCCATGCACAAGCATACACACATATACACACAAACATACACACATACACATACACATATACATACACATATACACGAAAGTAAATGTAAAAAATATTAAATAAAATAAGCAATATATAAAAAGTATAAAATGTTTTAGAAATCCAGGGTAGGCAGGT
This sequence comes from Rhizomys pruinosus, assembly GCA_009823505.1. NCBI lineage: Eukaryota > Metazoa > Chordata > Mammalia > Rodentia > Spalacidae > Rhizomys > Rhizomys pruinosus. Next base: position 871,040 of record VZQC01015190.1, read on the forward strand.
ATTTCTCCCTCTTGGTAGAATCCTGAAAGACTACAATAAAAATATTGTTTTCAGTTGGATGTGGTGGAAGGAGTGTGTAATCCCAGTACCTGGGAGTCTGAGGCAGCAGAATTGCCTATTGTTTGAGAGTCCAGGAGTTCAAACCTAGTGAACTAGTGAGTTTCCTTATAGAAAGAGAGAGAGAGAGAGAGAGAGAGAGAGAGAGAGAGAGCTTTGAATGAAGATGTGTAGATTATGAAAAAAATATGAAATATTTGTGGATATACAAGATAACAGAAAAAATCTGGTGTTAAAGCAGTTGAAACACCTTACACTTTATACATCCAAAATCTTTCCTTGACTTGATATTTATTATGGGCTTCAGAAATGCCTTGCCCTATAAGAGGAAATTAAGAGAATAAGTCACTTGCTAGAGTTTTTTCTTTGGGTTTATTTTTCAAAGAATGCTATTTTACAGTTTAATTGATTACTATAGAAAATCTAAATATCAATATAACTTTAATGATGACCCCAAGGCCTCTGATAGGTGCACTTATGCTGTATTGATAAGACTCTCAATAATAAAACTATTCAGACATGAAATACATCAAACAAGTTAGCTTCTTTCCTGTTTTATTGCATTAATAGACAAAAATAAAACCCCTAAAACATATAACCAATGAAGCACATCAGCCTTTGTGCTTATTGCTTTGTTTTTGGAATCACAGCCTTTGTCTTACAGCAATGATTCAGTCACAGATGAAAAAAAGAAATTGTCATATTGGAGTACAATGCTTAGTTGGTAGAAAATAAACAAAAAAAATTAGTAAAATAAAACTGGCCTAACACCATGCTAGGATCGCAGACTTAATAGCCACTCCAATTTTCTCTGACATTTAAAAATTATAACATACAGAAAAAGAAATCCTTAAATGTCAGATCCTCATAATTTCTTCAACTTTTGCCATTCAATCCTCAACTCCTTCCCCGCTCCCCACCTCAAAGTGGCCTGTAACATTCAAGGACGCCCCAAATGTGGAAGGCAGCAGTGAAGCCGCAGGAGGCATGGCGCATATAGTGCTGCGGGTGTTGACGCCAGCACAGCGTGCACAGTTCCACCATGTTCCTGGCCACGGCCTCTAAAAATGCTCCCCAGAATCCTTTCATCGCTATAGTTTTTAAATGTGGAGTCAATGGAAGAAGAATGTCTGAGGAACAGGGAGACCAGGGTTTTGTTTCTCCATTAGTTCTTTCCCTAATTCACTATTGGAAGCCAATTTTGGATTGCTGTAATGACAGCATATTTGTGTTTCTAATAAAGTATGATTCAAAGAGCTAAAATCACAATGATTCCAGTGAGATGGCAGCAGTGCAGTATTTAATAGCAAAAACAAAAAGATGAGGGAGGAAAATGAAAGATGAGAACCAGGCAAGACAGAGGAAAGATCGACTGTATTCCTATCAAAGGGCAGCATTCCTGTGTATTGTACAAAAAGGACCATACCACGGGGACGACTCGGTTCCTCCTATTTTTATAACAAGTAATGGTGGGGCTCAGAAAGATGAACAATTTACCTGCCATCTTATTGCTAATTAGTGACAGAAATGGGATTCAAACCTATACTCTCTCTCTCAATTTTTTTTAATTTATTTTATTTTATTTTTTTTTAATGATGCTTTGTGTATTTCATACATCATTTTCCAATTCAGTTCAGGCATATATCCCCTTTCCTTCCCCCCACCCCACCACACCATACCCAGCCCAATCATGCATTCTGCCGTAAGTTTTCTGCATCTTTCTCGGCTTTTTTTGGTTTGTTTTTGTTGTCATTGTTTTTTAACAATAAGTGATAATTTGTGAGCACAGCATCCTTCATTTAAAACCAATTTGCAAGGCCAGTTGTGCCCAACCCACACAGCTCATGGGTCCACGCATCCAGCAGGGGGGGCGTGTAAGGTGGGGGTGGCGTGGGGTCAAGGTTGATCAAATGATGTGGGTCCAGTCTTATTGTTTGTAGTTTCACATTCACCATTAACCCCAATCAAAGCCCTTACATTCTACACGCCCCTTCTTCAGCAGATTGTTCCCTAGGGCTTAGAAAAGGGACATTTGTGGATGAGAAGCAAAACAACTCTACTTTCTCTGGAGCTAATGTCTGCTCTAGTCATTTCTGGCTGGTTTCTTTCATGGGCTGCAGCTTGTCCAGGCATAACCTTTCTATTTTACTAATGAAGCACATGCAGTTAGATATATAGGTATTAAACAGTATATATATAGCCTTCGAATCCTACTAATTAAGCACACACAATTAGATAATTTTTAACAGTACTGATTGATATGGTAGGTTTCTTTGGTATTGACACAGATGGTTGATGGTATGTTAATTATAGTCCATAATTTCCATTTTCTCTGTTAAGTAATGGCGGTCCTTCGTGGTTTATCACAGCTCCTAATCTTAGAGGATGGAAGCGTGTGGCAGCAGCCGTGGGTTATTCCTTTTCCGCCCAGGAGAGAGCTAATAGCCAATTAGATTTGGGATTACAGACATATGGCTGCCCGGCTGCACAGTATTTCCAGGCAGAATGAGGGGTAGCTGTGCTGACGGAGGAGTCTTGCGTGACTCAAGGAGACCTATATTTGCTTTATTGTTTATGGTCTTGGTAACACTCTCTGGCATCCCCAGAAGGCTGACTGAACTGGTGACTCGGGGAAGGTGGGAGGGGTGGGGAGGGACACGGGTTATAGTCGATTGGTGCATGTTCGTTAATTGACGTGAGGTCAACAAGTATCCAGTTTTGCCCAGACTCCTTCTACAGGATACATGGTGGTTTAGGACGTAGTAAAAGTAAATATGTGCCCAGATGGACAACAGGGGTTTGAAGGCTGATAAAACGGTAATACATCTGAGTTAATTGGATGTATAAAATAAATTGCTCTTGTCCACATTAGCTTTAACTAAGATCTGTAAAACAATTACTTTGGGATTGGTAGAAACAAATGTTCCCTATAATTATGCTATCATATAGTATGACATGGTAACAATTTCTTTCACCTATAGGATGATTAAACTCAAAAATAAACTTTGTTTTCCCAAGTTAATCACATACAGTAACCCAAAACAGCATGGTGACGTGATGAAATCTGGCCTTGATTCCACCCTATAGGTATGTAGAAAACAATTGCTTTTTTGAGACTCATGGGTCAAAAATAAAAACCTGTAATAAAAAGGGGGATAATAGATAGATATGAAAACTTTTTGTCAAAAAACTTGCAACCCAAATCTAAAACCTAACTAGGGGAAAGGATTTGTATGTTCCCAACAGGTCAGAGTTTATCATCAACTTAATGGCTTAGAAAGAAAATGCAGCGTTGCAGTTGAAGTAGGATGTACAGAAAGTGCCAGCAGAAAGGATTTACTCCTCTGGCATTGAAGGGAAGAAATGCCGCAGATTGCTGCAGACATCAGGCTCCCCTCTGGATCCTACTAGTAACAAATATTTTTAATGATTCCTAACAAAGCTTACCTTCTAGTGCCACAAATGTTTTAATCCAAGTGTCTTTCTTAACTCCTCCCCCACCCCATGGAATAAGGAGAAATAAGATTATGATGAGGTCATTCTCCAACTTTAGATTGGAGCCAGCGGTTATAGAGGTAATTCTCTTGTAAAATCGGTAAACTGCCTTCTTTAATTGACTAATGGACATAAAACTGTGAAAAGGATTATTCTCCTATTCAGAACCAAATATACTGCTAAAATCTCCTTAAGCTATGCACTTAAACAAAATATATTAATACAGGAGCTCTGACATCAACAATGGATTATTCTACCAAGGAGATGTTGGCCAGGGGATCCAAGCCCCCACAAATGGTAAAGGCTCCTTGCCTCCAAACTGGGATATCTGCAGGAAGAGAGGCGATAAGGCCCTCCTGTTGAAGACCTGATATAAACATGGGAAAGATGTATGGAGACCACACTTGCAACTATACAGATGGTCTCTGGGATGCCAGAGAGTGTTCTCTCAGACAATTTTAATAATTGTTTTTATCTGGCTCCCAAAACTTGTGTGAAGGTGTGTGTGTGTGTGTGTGCATGACAGTTCTAACAAGATGTACTTACATTTAGAAAATCTCATGTAGGCATTCTCTATTCTGAAAATATTACTTCATACCATGTGATTTATTGAATGCCCATCAGTATAACATTTTAAAATCAATACCTGTTAGTTGCTTACAAAATACTGAAATAATGTCAGTGGTCCTCAATTGTGCTTTTTAGTATTTTATGTAAATTCATTTCTCATATATTTCCATTTGTAAAATGCTAAGATAAAGAAGGGGCCTATTGTATACTTTCTTTTTTTTTTAACACTTTTTTATTTTTATTTTTATTTTTTTTTACTTATGTGTATGAATGTACTGTCTGCATGTAGGTTTGTGCACCCGAGTCGTGCAATGCCATGGAGGTCAGAAGAGGGTCTCAGATTCCCCTGGAACTGGAGTTCTCCTGGAATTGGAGTTACAGAGGGCTCTTGGCCGCCATGTGGGTGCTGGGGATTGAACCCGGGTCCTCTGCAAGAGCAGTCGGTGCTCTTAACCACTAGGCCATCTCTCCAGTCTCTTATATACTTTCTAACATCAAAATTCCATGTAAATTCTTGGAAATGGTCTCTCTCTCTCTCTCTCTCTCTCTCTCTCTCTCTCTCTCTCTGTGTGTGTCTATGTGTGCCTATGTGTGTCTCTGTGTGAATAATACAGATGAAAAGCACTGCACTTCATAAATTATTATTTTTTGTAAAAATATCTCACTCAATCCCATTTTCTCAGTTCTTCATTCTAAGGAATCCTGCTGATACCATTCTCAGGGTTGTATTTTTTATCACTTACTGACTGGCAGCAAAAGCGATGTTATTTCCTACCAGTTTTCACAATTTATAAATACAATAATTATCATTAGGGAGAATACTGGTTAATATTTTTTAGAAAGGAGACTAAAACATGAAACACTATTTTCTACTTAAGGAATCTGTAACATTATTATACCAACATTTTCCTTTAATTTTTTAAGATGTTGTCTAATCTAGAGAGCCCTCATTTTAGCATGACCCTTCAAAGTACTGGGGGGATTTTCTATTGGCTAGTCAGAGGCAGATGAACTGTACACTCTGTAAAGTCTACTATAATTGTGTCCATTCTCAGATTTTACTTCAGTTTGGTTGTTAGCTATAAAATTATGGATAAGTAACAAAACACAGGTCAAAAGTATTAAACTATTGTTCCAAATATCACCAAATCATAACAAGAAAACATTAGCTAGAAGCTACTATCCCCAGAATTTACCTGTAAAATATGGTTTAAATAGCCAGAACATTTTTGTAACTTCCTTCTCGGTATGGTATGTTAAGATCTTGCATTGCTCTGGAAGCATGAAATCCAAATGAAAACAACTGTTTCCAGGATCTAGTTTGGTAAATTCAATTTAAGAACAAATTATCTGTACTTATGAAATACATAGATTTGGGCCATCTCGTTTCTGTCTGGTTAGAAACTGCCATAGAACCACAGGTCTCTAAAGTATAATGAAAAAAGATGAATGGTTCTAATACTTTCTGTGACTAATTCTTCCTAATCTATTGCTTTTCTTTAAAATGGAACTGTTGTGATCTTATTTATGATATTTTAAGGCTCCAAAAAGCTCTTACAAATATTTTCTGAGTTGTATTCCTATCTCAAGCTTCATTCCTCATGTCCAAACAAAATAACAGATACTCTTCTGCAGGCTAGGATTTGGTCAATCAGAAAAGAGCAAAGCAAAGAAGCTACACTATACATTACACTGCTTTTTCTTTTCATCATATTACAGCTACCATTAGAAAACTTTGATTCCATTAAATAAGTTTTCCTCCTGCCATTTCACATCTCAACAAAGTTATGGCTGGCAGTTCTCAATGAATTTCTATGGAACTGTTGTTAGTTCCAAAGAGGTGCTAGCGAATGATATACAAAAAGAATCTCTGATACCAAATTAGTTTCAGAAATACCAAATAATGGGTAAAATTATGTAAGCTGTTTTCACAAGGACTTCTTGGGATTTTCAGTAAGACAAGGCTCCTCAGGACGCACTGAGGTACCTATACAGGTTTTCAAATTCAAGCATGTATTTGTCTCTGACACTTTTTACATCAAAGATGCTTGTAAGGAGACTGTTCCACAGAACCCATTTGGTAAACACTGAAATAACTCACTACGAAGTTGCTTCTGAGTGCATTTTAAAGATCAAAGGCAGGCAAAGTGAATGATAAATGCACACTTTTTTGAGAAAATTGATTGAGATGCAAAGAAACTTAAATGTGTAGGTGGAACAATGGGACAGATGGACATTTCCTACAGAAATACTTACTCCAAAGTGACATGAGATGACTTTTTACATAAAATGAAATTGCCTTTTTATATGTGCTTAATGAGATTAAACTGGTCATAAGGATTTTGGTACTATATAAAGTACTGCAAAACCTGATGAACATTCTATCCCTCTAGACATTGGGGTACTAAGACATTGAAAGGTCAAGGAAAATGTTCTACATTCCCTTTCCAACACTGAAAGTCTATTTATTAATATATAAAATCTGTCTCTGTGGAGAAACACCACGATAACACTGATAGTATGTGTTTCTGTCAGAGATGCTCAAGACATGTCAAAATGGAACTTATTTTTTTGCTTTGTGAAAAGCGATTTAGTGTTATAATGGACTAAATCCTGGGTGGCCTCAAAATTCAGAGGTTGAAATCCTAATCACCAATGTGATAGTGTTAGGAAGTATGAAGACATAGTTTCCACTGTCAGTCATTTACATATTACATTAGGGTCCTTTTTCTATCTTTTTTGAGACATAGTCTCCCTGTAGCTCCAGCTGTCCTGGAACTCACTGTGTAGACTAGACTGGCCTTGAACTCACAGAGATCCACCTGCCTCTGCCTCTCAAGTGCTGGGATTAAAGGCCTGAACAGCCACACCCAGCCCAAGATTAGGGTCTTTTTAAGAGAAGACAGGAGAGAGAGAATATCTTCTTCTGTATGCCATGCAAGAACACAAGAAGAGGACATTAAATCAAGAACAAGCTTCACAAAACATGGTGTAGCCCTGACCTCAGCTCTTAGCTTCTAGAACCCCAGGACATCAGTATTATTGAAACCATGATGTTCTTTCATTGAAGAATTAACAAACACAAGTGCATTCACACATGTTAATACATATAAATACATCATCTTTTATAATTAAGGTAAAAACTAATAAGGTTGATGTGAGAATCAACTTAGAGCTAGAATGATTTTCCTGTGGGCTACTTATTTCCAAACTCCCCTAATTGAGAATTACAGATATTCATTTGACTGTCTCTTCTCTCTCTCTCTCTCTCTCTCTCTCTCTCTCTCTCTCTCTCTCTCTCTCTCTCTCTCTGTGTGTGTGTGTGTGTGTGTGTCAACACACACAAATCTTGAGACGAAAGTTAATACAAGAAAGGCCCATATATAATTTGTATAAAAATCCAAGGTATCAAGCCGGGCGTGGTGACACACACCTTTAATCCTAGCACTTGGGAGGCAGAGGCAGGTGGATCTCTGTGAGTTCAAGGCCCACCTGGTCTATATAGTGAGCTCCAGGCCAGCTGGGACTAAAAGGGGGACGCTGATTCAAAAAGACAAAAAAAAAAAAATCCAAGGTATCATAAGAGCATTGGAGAATATGTCAATCAGAGTCCAGTTAAAAAACAGAAATAGGGGCTAGAGAGATGACTCAGCAGTTAAGACCACTGGCTGCTCTTGCAGAGGACCTGGGTTCCACTCTCAGTACCCACATGGTAGCAAACATCTGTCTATAATTCCAGTTCCAGGGGATCTAATGCTCTCTTTTGACCTTCAAGTGCATTGCACGACACAGGTGCAATTACATACATTCAGACAATACACTCATATGCATAAAATTTAAAAAATAAATAAATAAAATATTTTTAAAAGAAAAAAGTAATAGAAAAAGACTTTCATGTGGAGAAACTAGTTGATTATTTAGTTAATAGAGGAATCTAAAGGCAACAATGTTTTGGTAGCATAGATACATTAATTTCACATATTAGCTATATATTAGGAACCAGATATTGGAGGGTTGAAAAGAACCTTAATGGGCTGAGTTTCTTCTGGGCCCACTGATGATGCCACTAAGTAGATGTAGTGTGACTCCTTCTAGACAGGCAAGAAACAAGCTGGAAACCAGTTATCGATACCCAAAGTAAAAGGTCATTACTGAGGTGTGGTTTAATTGGAAGTTCATATGAAAGAAATCAGAGGAATTTCCTTCTCTCTCTGAGTTTCATCATCTTCATTTAGGCTTGCCAGTTGACAATGAATAATGAGGAACCAGCTGGCAAAATGAGTATTAAGAGCCAGGCGTGGTGGCACATGCCTTTAATCCTAGCACTTGGGAGGCAGAGGCAGGCAGATCTTTGTGAGTTCAAGGCCAGCCTGGTCTACAAAGTGAGTTCCAGGACAACTGGGGCTATAGGGCAACCCTGTCTCAAAAAAGACAAAAAAAAAAATGAGTATTAAGTTTGGTGGAACAGATTCCCACTATCATAGAGCCTAATATAGAAGGCTGGGTTTAGAGTTGGGAAAGCATCAGCTATTGTCTATGGACCAGAGACAATAGATCTGAGTGTGGGAAGAACAAGCCTCCTGGGATACCATGCTGCCTCCAGCCTCTCCTCTCTGACACCAGAGAAGTAGCTGTCCTTGCAGACCTTTCTTTTGTTACCTCTATGACTTCCTGTTGCCTTTCTAGTACTCAATACCACTTTAACCAGTTATCTATTTGGGAAATGTTCTTCACTGTGTTTTCTTGACAAAACAGATATATCTTGACAGTCTCAGCCCCTATAAACCTTACAAATCCCAAAGCATCTGTTACTGGTTGAAACCAGCCCTGCTCAGATGTGGGGACACATGCTGTCCTGACTGCCTAGATTCTGCCCATTCCTATTAGGTATCAGATGAGATTTGTATAGTTATAACTATTCTAACTAGTCAGTCCCTCTCCACTTTACAGTCTAAAGCCATGTTACTTTTGGCTTAATATCCTTTACTTGTGATCGAGAACTTGTTTCAATGGTGTGCTGACCTAAGGACATCTACAGAAATTCATATAGAATCTTTGCATCCCCTTTCATAGAGCCCTATAGAATGCTGGTGGGAAAGCAGTTTGGAAATGTTATGACTTTGTCCAGGGAGAGTACAAATTAAAGAAAATAATTGTCATGTATATACATGGGAAAATCCACTTTGAATTGGGGGCTTGTTGTCAGCTAGCATCCCTCAGGGCATAATGTGGAAGTCATGAGGTTTCTCTGACCCCACTCCATGAGGGAGCTAGTCATGGCCGAGGCACATAATGCTAGATGGTGCAGTAGTATACAGAGACATGAGACTGGGGTCGGGGATTGGCCCTGAGATATGACATCATTCTACAACCTCAGCATTCAATAAAGTGAATCTTCCATTACCATCACATCAAATTCCCAGATCTGTTATTTTACACATACAGGCTGGAGCAGGCCTGAATTTTGAGTGTCATGTGATAGTGGCTGGACAGGGATCCATCAGACTAACAGCATAGTATACTAGTGTGGGGATTGGAAAGAGACTAATCAGGTCACCAACCTGTGGAAGGGATTGTGAGTGGGTGTAGGCTGAAGATCTACCTTTAGCCATCAGCCTGAGGCCAGTAGTTTCTGGGTAAGTGAGTGGACATGGCCAGACAGGAAGCAGTCTTCTTCCCAGGCTGAGGACCTGGGTTTGGAAGTACCTCTCAGGTCGGGTTACAAAAGTAACCAACTGACTTCTGTGTCAAGGGGTCAGTTCCCCAGCAGTGATGGCAGGCGGCCACTGCTTCCCGTCCCTTACCAGGACTGCACTGTACCTACTCATAGCAAGAGAAGGTTCCTAAATATATAATTTTTAAGTAAACTTCATTGTTAATGTATTTATTAGTTTATATGTATTAGTTTGTTTAAATATTCAAAATAATACCATGAATTAAATAGTATTCCTATAATACAGATGTTCAGTAAATTGATGGAACTTATTTAAAGCTCTTTCCAGATCAAAGACAAGTATACCTGATTTATAAACCTCTACTCATATTGAAATAATTGCGTTTTGGTGGACTTGAGGGTCACAGACCACAGCCTACCTGAATCAAGAACAACAAACCATAGGTGAAGATACTGTCCTATTATACTACACTTTTCATATACAACAATTGGATATCAAGTATCAATGGGATTTAATGAAAAATTATTGCAGTCTGCATATATGGCAGATAGATGATTATATTATTTTTTTTTCTTTTTGAAAGATGGTCTCCCTCTATCTCCAGCTTACTTATGACTCACTATGCAAATCAGGCTGGCTTCAATCTCCCAGAGATTGGCCTTCCTTTGTTTCTGAAGGGCTGGAATCAAAGGTGTGCACCATCACATCCAGCTTTATTTCACATATTTGAAAAGCATCTATTATGTTGAGCATTGTCTGAAGAAGATGGAGAGTGCCTCATTTAATTCCAAGAGAAAATCTAGAATAGGAATACTATTTTGAAAACAGTATCCTCTAAGTTCTGGAATTGATACCCAGAAATGCAACATGATGTGGCCAAGATCTGCAAAATAGGAAATGCCAGAACCACTATATGAATTTGGGCAACGTGAAATCCACGGTGGCCCTGTACTTTATTGCCTCTAATTTAATAGGCTGAAGAAACAAAGGAAGAAACCCACAGTCAAGATCACAGTGTAGGTGGTAACATGAGTCTAGAAACATAAGCATATAGTAAATGCTGCTAATGCTTATGCTTCTTGTCAAGAAATACACATGTATGGGCTGGAGAGATCACTCAGCAGTTAAGAGCACTGGCTGTTCTGCAGAGGACCCAGGTTCAGTTCACAGCACCCACATGGCAGCTAAAAAGTGTCCAGAACTCAAGGTCCAAGGGATCGGACACCCTTTTCTGAATGTGCATGACATGGGTGTACTTATATACATGCAAGCAATAGATGCATATACATAAAATAAAAATACTTAAATATTTTAAAAAGGAATATTCAGTTTATGGAAGTTAGCTTTAATGAACCAGAGAAAATTACACTTGAGTAGATTCCTAAGGAGGTAAACATATTTCAAAACTTTGAAAGTAGACCCATCAGGGGATATTTCAGGGTGGGAGGCCAGCAGGTCTTCCTGGAGGAGCAAATCAAACAGGCAGGTTTGGAGATTTATTTTAAACAATTTAAGCTTGAGTAGGTGGTAAGAATCAGACATTCACAAAGAAAAAGACCTCGACCTCAATTTAAAGGCAAAGGTCACAACTGTCATATTATCGAAGTGAGAGTTGTCAATAGCTGTGGATGACTTGTTCAAGGGAAATGTAGAGAAATAAAAATATGTCTGGGGCTGGAGAGATGGCCTAGCAGTTAAGGGCACTGACTGCTCTTGCAGAGGACCTGGGTTCGATCCCCAGCACACACATGGCGGCTGAGAACCGCCATGTTTAGCCATTAGAGTCGGTAACTCTAATTCCAGGAGAACTCCAGTTCCAGGGGAATCCGACACCCTCTTCTGACCTCCATGGCATTGCACAACACGGGTGCACAGACCTTGCAGACAGTACATTCATACACATAAAAAAAATTAAAAAATTAAAAAATAAAGAAATAAAAGCATGCAATATTCTTCTTACTTTTTCTTTTGGGAAAGCATGTGTACATCACAGCAGTGTAGATGAGATTTAAAAAGCCATGGAACAGAGAAAAGAGAAAGCAGTTCCCAAAATTAGCAGCTATCTGGTGAGCCCTGGTAATTCTGTTAAATGCTATAGTATGTCAATGAAAGTTTGGTTTCTCCCACTGAACATGAATGAATTCACAGAACATCACACAAGATGACTCTGACCACGACACAAGAAGAAGAAACCAAGGCCAGGCTCTAGTCCTCCATAAACACAGACAATACCCTAAACATAAACAATAGGAACAATTTTCAAGCCAAATGATGAAATAACTCCACCCACAAGGATAATAATGCCTCTGTCATTACAGCTTTACCCTTGTTTTCATCTGTTCTCCTATTCACACTAGCTGTTCAGAAATTCGGATCACACAGCACTTCTCACTCACCAGGAGTATCCAGGCCACAGCAAATCTTACTTAAAATCATACACAGTCTCACAAAGATTGGATCTTATTTTTTTCTAACAACCTCTTATTGAAATAACTCAGAGTTCTGTTCAGCCTTGTTTTAAGGAATGATAACAACAACTCATCGGGTGCTGGTTTATTCCTGGTAGTACTGAGTCCCTGAGAAAGAGGAGAAATGCAAATGGGTTAGAAATGTGTTTTAAATTTGTAACATTGCTAGCCATCAGGGAAATGCAAGCTAAAATTTCTTTGATATTTCTTCTTACCACAGTCAGAATGGCTAAGATCTAAGAACAAATGATGATTAATGCTGCTATAAACAAGGGGAAAAGGAAACAGTTATCCATTGATTGTGGGAGTACAAACAGGTGCAACTACTATGGAAATCATAGTGGAGTTTCCTCAAAAAGCTAGAAATAGATCTACCACAAGATCTAGCTCTACCATTCTTGGGAATATACCCAAAAGATATATTCTTCTTCAGAGGTACTTGCTCACATATGCTCATTGCCACTTTATTCATAATATCCAGGAAATGGAAGCAACTTAGATGTACATTAACTGCTGAGTGAATAACAAAAGTTTGATGCATTTATACAATGAAGTAGTATTCAATTGTTAAGAATAATGAAATTGTGAAACTCATATGTAAATAGATGGAGCTAGAAACATTCATCCTGAGTGAGGTAACCCAGACCCAGAAAGATAAACACCACATGTTTTCTCTCATATGGGGAGCTAGCTTTAAATATTTAGATATGTGTGTTTCATTTGGAAAACCAAAGATCAGAAGATGATAAGGCGGCTTGGGGACAAGGGAGATTTCAAGAGATGAGAAAGAGAATGCAGTGTTATAAAGAGAAAGAGAGAGTGATAAAACAGGAAGAGTTCAATGAATGAGGTATGAGAGGATAGGGTAGAGGAAAAAGCATGAGAGAGATAACTAACACTATAAGCCTTTTGAAAAAGTCCTAAGGAATCTCACTTTTGAAGAAGCTTCCTATAATATATACATATATAAAAATAATCTAAAGGGAGTTACCCTATAATGATGTGACAATGCCCCTACCAGATGCCACGGGTTAGCGAATAAAAAGCCCAGTGCCAGGAGTCAATTATCTCTCTGGGAGTTTACTCCAGAAGAAGGGTCCCATAGATCTTGAAACACTACTGGCTAGTGCCATTGTTCTAAGTTATCCTCCAGAACCTGTTGGTAAGACCCATGAAGACAACGAGTACAGAACATGGAGGAATCTAGCTCATACAGACCCGAAAATTTCATCCCTACCGGATAGCTTTTATAGTGCTGGAAGCTGCTAAACATGGTATCAAACACAAATAACCAGCTGTGAACTTGCAAATTATCATAACAACTGAACTGACAAGATGTGTCCTTTGGTGCAATAGTAGCACGAGCATCATAGGACTAACCAACCTTTTTCTGATTGGATTTAAGGCCTGTTCCACAAGATGTAACTATATGGGATACATTACCGCAGCCAAGATCCTGTGGCTAGATGAGTCATCGACCTTAGAGGAGATCTTATTATGATTATTCCACTAAATTGACAGAGTATTAAATGAACTTATAATTATTCTAATGATTATTTATTACACCATGGATTAGTGCATCTCTCAACTCTCGTCAGAGAAGCTGCAGACTATAGGAGCCAGTGATGGTTGAGAACTACAAAGAGATAGTGTTCTCTGGACACACATGGGAGTTGTACACAGCACTGGTGACAGCAAGCACGAGGCCTGCTCAAGCTCAAATGACAAAATCCCAGCATGCAAGGGACATGGGATATCCTTCCATCATCAGAAGAAAAGCATTTGGCAAACAGTATCTGTCAATAAAGGGAGAGCTATTTTTCTTTATGAGTTTGAATCCTGGTAGATCAACCATGCTCTAGTGGATGGCCTCACATACAAACGTACATAGCAGAATAAATTGGGCTGGATGGATTTAGAAAAAAAATTAGGACACAAAGTTGGGTAGGTAAGGAAAGGGGTGAGTCTGGGAGTATTTAAAGGAGAATAAAGATTATAATGTTTGAAGTCCTTAAAAACAACCATAAGATTATTTTTTTAAAGAAAATTCCTCAATCATTTTCTTTTCAAATGAGAAATTAAAGTTACCAAACATTTTGGACCACTAAATTTAGTTTATTTAAAATAATTAATATGAGGTCTGCAGAGATGGCTCAGCAGTTAAGAGCACTGGCTGTTCTTGCAGAGGACCCAGGTTCAGTTCATAGAATCCATATAGGGGTTAACAATCATCCTTAACTCTAGTTCCAGGGGGAATCTGATGTCCTTTTCTGACCTCCACATACATTGCACGACAAGGGTATATGCAGGCAATATACTCATATACATAATTTTTTAATCTGAATAAAATAGGTAATTATAGACTTATTAGCTAATCAATCACTTTATTTTTTAATCAAAATATTGGCCTGAAAGATTGCTTCCCTATAAAAAGGAGAATAGAAAATCTTATTGTGAACATGAAATAACTTTTCAGTGTATTTGTTTAAACCAAAAAGGTGAATCTTTAATCACTACTAATTTCAAATATTGAAAGTCTAATCATAATTATTGTTAGAAGTGTCTAGCACAAGTGTCTAGTACATTTAGACATACATAGAGCTCTAATTTTTTGTATTCAAGCAAAATAAAATTAGCAACAATGAGTATGCCTTGTTTAAATTGTCAGCCATTACTGATTTCCTTTATGTTCTGCTGTTCAATAGTATGCTTATATTAGTGTACATTAAAGGGAATATTCGCATAGGAAATCCAATAGATGAAGAGTCTTTTATCTTCGGTAAAAAGAGAAAAATGCTTTATCCATCATTATTTCTTGACATGATATAATCACAGGTGACTGATACAATCTGACAACTCTGGTCACAGTAAGAAATGTCACATTAAAACAGGGAAAGCTATGGTCTGTATTCAGACCAAAGGGGCACCTCTACATATATAAATAGCTTTGGAAAACAATCAAATATACCTGCAGAGATTTGTTCAAAAATTTGTTCTTAAGCCCTCCTGAAACTTCTATTATGGATAATATCTGAGTCTTAGAAATTATTTTTCTGGGGGCTGGAGAGATGGCCCTAGCAGTTAAGAGCACCAACTACTCTTGCAGAGGACCCAGGTTCGATTCCCAGCACCCACATGGCAGCTAAGAACCGTCTTTGACTCCAGTTCCACGGGAATCTGATGCCCTCTTCTGACCTCTGCAGCATTGCACAACACAGGTGCACCAACCTACATGCAGACAGTACACTCATACACACATAAAAAATAATAAATAAAAAAGTTTTAATAAAATTATTTTTCTGAAAAGCATTAGAACTATCACACAATTTCATGCCTGTTTAAATGAAGTAGAAACCAGTGTTTCCCAAGGACTTCCACTCTCCAATGTTCTATTCTGGGAGCTTGTGGTTTCTCATAGGATCCAGAGTAATTCTAAATGGACTGCACTTCAGCTAGGCTGTTTTTTTCTGAGACCGTACCCTGCCTCTGAACTGTGTTAAAACACCCTTGCATTATCCTAATTAGGATTATTCACAATACACACATAATGCAAAGGGCCATTCTCATTTTCAATTAGTTGAAAGGATTAGTTGCAGTCATACTCGTATGGTCCTGAATGCTATTATTATTAAACCCAATATTTTTTATTGCTGTTAAAATTATGCTCCTTACAAATACAACTTAGCTAATGGAGTAAAAAGAAGGTCCCTTCTTGACAAATCATTCTCTTCTAAAGAAAATTGTAAAGGTAACAATACATAAACGGAAGAAAATATATGTGCAGCAAAGAGGCTGTTTAATCACAAGTAATGGCAAACCTAAAATTAGTTCCAATTAAAAATGAAATGCATGGAAACCAATCTGAATGTAGCAGATAAAGGGTGGCATGAAGGAGAGATTATTAAGCTGCAGCTCATAAGAAGACCCCAGGTGCAGGCCTTCCTCATTATGTCTATTCTTGAGCAGCAATGTACTGCTTGCACCACAAACAAAAACACCAAACAACAAAACAACTAAAGGGGAAAAGAAAAAAAAAACCTGCAAAAAAATTACGTGTTGGCTACAATTAAGATGAACAAGTACATGGTTCTTTGGAAGAGAGACCTTAACAACTTGGTTTTTACTTCCAAAATACAGTGGCATGTTAATTGCTTGATCAGCCAAATGAAACTAAATGTAATTAAGACTAGTGTGGGGTTAATTTGATCCATAATTATGTTATATAAAGTAAATGAAAATTGTTTCTTTCCTAAATTGCAATTCATTAAAATTACAGATATTAAAATAAGATACTATAAAATTACATGAAGCATGTACACATTAATAGCCATTAGTAATAGCTTGATATTTCCATCTAAGCAACAGTTTATTAAAATGCCAAAAGGTGATATTTGACCACTCAAATGACTGCTTTTCTTACCCTAGTTTCCTGCTCTTCTAAGAAATACATTGATATATATATATATGTATATATATATTTACACATACACATATGTGTTTACACACATATGTGTTTACAAAAAAAGTACTAGTTTTTTTCTTTTGCCATTTCGAATGTTATCATTTGCATAAGTATGCATAGTTCAATCTCTACTGAGCTTTTATTAAACTCAACATAGATTTTCAGAATTCAAAACAAGATACAATTATATATTTTTCACATGGTGTTAAATACACCCAGTCAATGTATTTGTTCTCAAAGAACAAATTTGCAACTCTAATTATAATTATGTCCATGTATCTATTCACATCACATTTTAGTTTTAAGCTTAGAAAAGATTTGACATTTAAAATTATTTAAAGAAGATGAGAGGAAGTAATATTTGGTAGGTGCTTATCCTATGTTGAGCATATGCAGTACCATTTAGATATGCTATTTCTATCCTTTTCCAAGGTTGAGGTTATTTTTGGCTTATCCTCTTTTAAAGATAGAAGAACTGAGGCCCAGAGACATTGGAGAGTATGTCTGAAGGCTGGACTTTCTTGTTCCAATTACTGTGGTACTAGAAGGTTCTCTCTGTCAGACATGACATCAACACATTGGAAAACCAATTAAATTCTCCTGATACAACATGAATGCAGACAATTTATTTCTATAAAAATAATAAAAACAGAATGTCAAAGTGTACAATCTCTATGATCATTCCTGAGACATTAAATGTAATTTGGACAAACAATCCATGAAATTGTCTATGGGGCCTTCTTCACTGCAAAGAAATACTGATGGCAAGTGGAACTATCTTACTGAAAATTTAAACTATTTTGCTATATTAAATAGTGTAGGACTCACTATTTAATTTTTTACACAATGTTCCATGGCTACACATAAAATGTCAATGTTTGAGGGAAAGAACAAATATAATGTGTTCTGATTATACTGTGTTTAACTAGAGGGAAAAGAATGAGGACTGAGGAACAGAGTACAAAGCAATAAAATTTGTTTCTAGGTTTGCCTGAGATTTATGAGCATGACTGTTGCCTTTGCTCATTTTAGGTTTAAGAACAATGGTGATGTCATAAAAGTGATCTTTGTGCATTCAAGGCCAGCCTGGTCTACAGACTGAGTTCCAGGACAGCTGGGGCTACAGGGAGACCCTGTCTCAAAAAAGACCAAATAAATAAATAAATAAATAAATAAATAAAAGCATTTATGGAAGGAATTAGTACAATCCTAAGCAATAATGGTTTATTAGTTAGAAAACCAGAAATATATAGGTGAAGTCTATGTTTATTTGTACTATGAAGCAAAGTGCCTGGACACAGTTGAAAATTTGATGTGCTTTGTTTGCATTATGAACTGTCACTGCATTGTCATTAATTGTAACATGCAACCATTAAGCAATGTTTCCTAATAATCAATTATAGAGCAGTCATAAGCACAACCATCCTCAAATTTTTCTGAATAGCACTTGCTTTTCTGTTTAAGCAGAACTCATACTTCTTACATGAAAAATAATGATACTTAAATATCATCATATTTAACAAGTTGCCAGAACACATTATTTATAGTATGTATTCTTAACAAACCAAATATTTAATATTTCATGCATGAAAAATGGGCAGACCTAAGAGTCGTTAGTATTCCAGGTGAGGCAGGATCATGCAAATTTACTCAGCTATTAAAGAATGAGTCCTGCACTATTTAATACAGCAAAATAGTTTATGTATATTAGAGTAAACAGTGAAATCACAATAGAAAAAAAATGGATTTGGTTCAGATGTTGAGCTGCTATGTAAACCAATTATCTATCCGGAGGGAAACAGCTCTGTCTAGAACTACTTAGACTCTAGGGCCTATTACAAACCCTGGAGTGGGCTGTTGTTTCTATTCTCAAGGGAATTTACCACGTCACACTAGAAATAGCTGACAATAATTAGAAAGCCTGCTTCTGCCAGTATTGCAGACATTTTTAATACCTTCCTAAGTATTGTGGGAGATAATACACAAGGTCTTTAGAATTCTAGTCATGCCACAACAAGCCATGGAAAGGACAACTAGACAATAGCCCCAAACTGGACTGTGACAGGCTAATTATTGTGGCTTCATTATAAAACCTCTTTTTACATAGGTCACCTGGGAAGTGTAATTAAAAATGCATTATTGGTGTATTTTTTATTGAAGCAATTAAATTAAAAAGCCAAAAAAATAATTATATGAGGAGCAAATAATAATGTTGGTCAACAGCATTTATCTAAGAAAGAGAGAACACGTTAGTGATTCATTAGCAGTAAATGTGTTAACAGGAATCTGTTTAAAAAATGAGCCATAGAACGGCTTTTAAATACGCAGATTAAAGGATTTATAATGTCAAGTTTAACACAGAAATTATAGATAGTATTACATAACTATGAATGATAGCACCTTTAATCTGACTCAGTAAAATGATTTACATCGTACTCTGTGCAGCTTCAGTTGTATGAGCACTACATGTGCTGCATCTCACACAGATAATTCCTTTATATTTTTATGTGGCTCTGTTTTTCTTGCTTTCTAATTAGGTGGTACAGAATATAATTAGATGTTAAAATATGTATCCGCAAGGAAAGAACTTTTCTCCTGGCTATTCTATGTATAATACCAGGACGTGACATCATTTATTTAGGGAGATTTTTGTAAAGCCCTAATCTACCAAATTGAATCAACTCTCCCATCTTAAAGTTCTTCTGGCAGACCTTTGCTTCTGCATCACTACCACTGTAATCATCTCACTTCTTAAAATGAATGAGAACTTCCTACCTGTCAGGCACCAACATTGCCAGTTTTAGACACTGATTTTTA
Source organism: Rhizomys pruinosus (assembly GCA_009823505.1). NCBI lineage: Eukaryota > Metazoa > Chordata > Mammalia > Rodentia > Spalacidae > Rhizomys > Rhizomys pruinosus. Next base: position 890,584 of record VZQC01015190.1, read on the forward strand.
GGGCTGCAGAGGTGGCTCAGCAGTTGCACATGCTGACTGCTTCTGCACAGGCCCTGGGTGCAATTCTCAGACTCACATGGGCACTAACAATGGTCTGTAACTCCAGTTACAGAGGATCCAACTCCCTCTTCTGACATCTGTGAGCATTGCACAGCACAGGTGCACTTATACACATATAGGCAATAAATTCATACCATTAAGGAAAAGATAATTGACCAAAATTTATTCAATCTGTATAGCAATGATAAAGCCAGTTTTTCTTCAATAAACTATGTAATGCAGCAGTATTTTTCCTGGTCTACTGGAGATCAGCCATTTTTAAGCCATTTATTTTTACCTGTGTATTCTTCAGAATATAAAGAACCTATGTAAATTATCTACTGAGAAAGATTCTCACATTCAATCCCTGTTCTCTTGGAGAAGAAATTTAAATTCAGAAAGATAGAGAGACATATGTTATGGAGAACAATACCAGAATGAATAACTGGACAAATGGAGAAATCACCGAGATTTACCAGAGAAATTCATTGTTAAATATGTGGCTTAATTTTAAAAAAACTTATTGACAGGAAGAAAAGTCTATTTAGGTTTGTCTGAAGATCATGTATTGGTCATGAACCAGTTATTACCCAATAATTCCCAATTATATCTTGGCATAATATAATTAGTTTGATTGATAATTTTAGTATTGTTACATTGTACTACAATGTTTAGGAGTGTCACTCTATTTTCATGTCACAAGCTACCATTCTTCATATTTACTGTCATCACCACTTTGTGTCTGGAATTCCATGCATTTTTATCAAGCAACTACACATCACTGCGGAGGTCAGAAACTTGAGTACAGGTGGCCAAGGGACTTTCCCAAGGCCAAGTTGCTAAATCAGGAGCCCAGATGCAAGTCCAGGCTCTCCAGGTCAAATGAAGATATTTCCCAATATTTATAGAAATATGATTTTAGATTTTTAAATTTTCAGTGTACAATACATCCTTGCTAAGCCAAATTTCAAATATAAATGTATTCAAAATTGCTAAAGCTAATAAAACCAAAATTTTTTAGTACTATGTGTGTATATAGTGAGTTTCAGAAAAAATAGAGTAACAGGAATCACTGCATTCAATACTAAGGATATATCTTAATAATATACCTATTTTAAAGTCTGATAAGTGTACTGCTATTTTGGCTACTAATGTAATCAGTATCTCTTAACCTCAATACTAAATCAATGAAAATATATATTTTATAATGAGTTCTTATTTCGAACACATGTTTATTTTGCACCCATGTAAACTAAAACATTATTAGATTACCTGGTCTAAATTTTCAGTCTATTTAAAAAAATGGATTGTCAGAACACCGTATTTAGGTCGATTCAAAAGGGGGAATTTGACAAAAATGGTCATCTTTAGAATTTTGCTCCAGAATCACAAACTAATATCTATGTCTTGGACTGAAATATGCTGTCAGTTAAAGAAAGATCTAAGATAGGGAAGTAAACACATTTATATTAGAGATTAAAACATATGGAAATAAGTCATTAGAATACAACATATGAGAATTAAAAGGCTTTTTGCTTAAAGGTAAATGGAATTTATTTTTAATAAATGAGATAAATATAGGCTCAGTATAGTCTTTAAATGATGATTGACCCTCTTTATCATATTGTGTTGTCACTTCTAACATGACTGGAAAACATACTACAACATTCCTATAGTTAATGATCACATATATTTTCAAATATAGCAAGCAATGCATTAGGGACTGTAGAAAGTTCAAATCAATTATAAAACACCAGGTTTCTGATCACCATGGATTTTTGCCAAAACTAGAAATAAACACATTAAAATAGCAAAAATCTAAGTCTGTGGTGCCTCTCATCCAGCCCATGTATCACAAATGTCTGGTTCTTCATTAAGTATTTGAAAAACTAGATCCCAGAATTGGTCAAATGTACTGGACTGGATGGTGGAATTCAACTCGAAATAGTCATTAATATTTTGCCTTCTCACTTATCTATTGTTATTTGGGGGAAGAACCTGTAATAGTTTGTCACTTGCTGGAAATGTCTATTTAATTTCTGCAGCTTCCCTCTTTCACATTCAAATTTGACCTATTACCTGAAAACCATTTCTTTAACCAGAGCATGTCTATTTCCAGGACTTCACATAAATAATTATAAAGTTACATATTATTTACTACATGTCAGGAAATCCATTCAGTGTGTTTTATATAGGGTGTTTTATCCCAAAAGAAAGTTATGAGGTGGGTTTTCCATTATCTGTATTTCAAATAGGGAAAACTGAGGTTTAGAAAGTCTAAGTGATGTGCGTAGGGCTACCCAGTTCATATGAAGTGGAGCATGAATACAAAGGTTTATTTGAGTCTAAATCTTGCTCGTTTCCATTCTCAGTTCTGCCCCTACGAGAGCAATCTCCTTCCTGGCATTCTTTAGGCTGACATTCCAGTAATGAATCCAAGATTCTAGTAATGAATCCTATTCTTTAGAATCCACTTTCCTGGTAATGCTGATTAGATGTGAGGGGCATACCTGTCCTAAGCTCAGCTTTCTGTCATAAAGGTGAAGTACAGTAACTCAGTTCATGAGTTATGCTGCATGGTTCAGCAACACTTGAGATACCCAGGCTGAAGCTTGAGCCCTGTGATTTTTTAGGAGGCTTGGTAGGTAGACACTAAAACAAAAATCATTTAAAAGTAAATTTATTACTTTAAGACTCCAAAATGTTTCTATATAATAAGAAACAGAAATGCTAAGATAGATTAATTATGAGAGAATTAAACAAATGCTCCTAGAGAGATGTAAATTATGAAATGCAATATTTTTGTTAATTCTTTGTGAATTTCATACAATGTGTTTTGATCATCTTTACTCTCCACTCCTCCCCTACCTCCTCTCATATCCAGCCCCACTTCTTCAACTCCTCCCAAGTTTATGTCCTTGTTTTCGTTATAATACACTGTGTGCTGTCCACAGGCTCACATGTGTGGGACCATCCCCTGCAGAGTGCTCTGCCCTCCAAGGGGCTACATACTTAAACAAAACTGACTCTTGCTACACCAAAAGACATCAATTATCAACAGTACCTCAGCTAGGGTTGGGAGTTCAATGAGGCTGTGACGCCTCCATGTTGTATGTGATGCCTCCATGCTGTATTCTTGACTAGCTTAATCTCGTATAGGTCTTTTTTTTTTAATTTTTTTAAATTAATTTTATTTATTTCCGTATGTGTATGAATGTACTGTCTGCATGCAAGTCTGTGCACCCGTGTCGTGCAATGCCGCGGAGGTCAGAAGAGGGTGTCGGATTCCCCTGGAACTGGAGTTCTCCTGGAACTGGAGCCTCAGACGGTTCTCGACCGCCATGTGGGTGCTGGGGATTGAACCCGGGTCCGCTGTAAGAGCGGTCGGCGCTCTTAACCGCTAGGCCATCTCTCCAGCCCTCGTATAGGTCTTATACAGACAATCACAGCTGCTAACAGTTCATGAGTGCAGCTCCTTCAGTAAAAAGGGCCTTAAATTTAATCAGAATGTAATTGGTTACCCCCATAACATCAGGTCCCTATTGCACACATGGGCATATATTGTCATGCTGGTCATTATTGTAGCTAACAGTGATCATAGAGTAGAAAGGATGATGATTTTTCTTCCCTCACAGCCTGCAAAGCACCTTCCAGCACTGGGAAGGCTAGCCAGCAGAGAAGAATCTTCATCGGGTATGACATAAGCTTTCTTGATAAGATCTAAGAAGAGTGAGGCAAGCAGGGAATGGTCTGCCCTCCCTGAGCCTTTGGATAGAAGCAGAACCTAGTCAAAAGTCAAGCTAAAGTCATAGGTGACATTCAGAAAATAGTCTTTTCTCTTCTGCTAGAGAATCTAGGTGTTTGTGACCATTTGGAACGGCTTTTTTCTTTATTAAATTTCTTAAGGAAAGCAATAAATTTTCTCTGGATTTCAATCATTTAAGTCTGCATTCTTTTTAAATTTTTTTATTAATTTTATTTATTTCTGTACATGTATGAATGTACTGCCTGCATGCAAGTTTGTGCACCCGTGTTGTGCAATGCCGCGGAAGTCAGAAGACGGTGTCGGATTCCCCTGGAACTGGAGTTCTCCTGGAATTGGAGTTTCAGACTGTTCTTGGCCGCCATGTGGGTGCTGGGGATCGAACCCAGGTCCTCTGTAAGAGCGGTCGGCGCTCTTAACCGCTAGGCCATCTCTCCAGCCCCCGAGTCTGCATTCTATAATGCACAAACAATAGAGCATATGCTTTCTTCTTACACTTATTTTATATTTCTCTTCCTGTAGTGTCATAGTTATTATAATGTAAATTCTTTTAAAATTACAAGAACCAATAAAAACAATGAAGTTTTAAAGAGTTTGTAGGAGAAGTTTAATAAATGGACGAAAAGAAGATGGGTAGCTAAAATGCTGTTCTGTAACATGACGGTTGTACCTAAAAGACTAATACATTGTTTTTAGTGATGTAAAATTATTTTAAATTTTTCAAAATTTCAAATATGCTTAATGGCTTTGTAATAACAAGAATAATGTTCAATCGGGGGCTGGAGAGATGGCCTAGCGGTTAAGAGCACCGACTGCTCTTACAGAGGACCCAGTTTCGATCCCCAGCACCCACATGGCAGCTGAGAACCGTCTTTAACTCCAGTTCCAGGGGAATCTGATGCCCTCTTCTGACCTCCATGGCATTGCACGACACAGGTGCACAAACCTACATGCAGACAGTACATTCATACACATACAAAAATAAATAAAATTTAAAAAAAAGAATAATGTTCATCATAAAAATAAATGCTTATCAAGGAAAAGGAAATTGACTAAATTATTAATTTTCCAAGAGTTTCAACAAATTAAGAAATTAAAGAGAAATTAATAGATATTTAAATATTCTTCATCATCTCTACTTACTGATAATTTACTGATATTAAAATAATGCTTAATATTTAAACTGTATATAATTCTTTATTGCTTTCTAAATGACTACACCCATTGTCTCATTTGAGTCTCACTACAACACTGAGATAAAAAGTAGCACAACTATCTAACATGTTTCTAGTACATTAGAGATAGAACAGCTGTGCTTACATTATTGATGTTCATATTTCCATCAATCATTCTATTGCTCCGTCCTGCTATATCTATATAAACTGAAATATATTTTCAATACCAGTTCATGATTTTTTGGTGAATGTGTTATCTACAATGCAGAGATATTAAATGTCAATCCATTAAGGCAGATCATTATTATCCATGGAGATTTTCTGACACCAAGGATCTATGATGGTAGCGGTCTATTTCTGAGTCTGATAGAGATATTTAAGATATGGTAAGAAATTTTCAATCCTTTCTAGAGTTACTACACAATTTTATTTTCCCATGAACAATGTACAAGTGACTCACATTCTCTAATGCCTTGCCGCATTTTGATAATAACAATATTTTTATTTTAGCCATTTCAAAGGGGCTTAGCTATCTCTCTTTGTAATTTTAATTGGCATTCTTGTAAAGGTAAGAGAACTGTTAAATATACTTTCATATACTTGCGATTTTTGTATTTTCATGGGTTCATTCTTGGTTTTGGATTATTTGGTCTACCTTCTTATCTATATGGCTTGATTTTACAGATCAGGTTTGAGAGTCATCTATATTTTACATATTAGTCGTTGGTAAAATATGTACTTTCAAATATCTGTCATCTTGTTTCTTTTGTCACATTATGCTCTTTATGTGGAATTTTAGAGAATAGATGTTAATAATTTTGATGAGGTCCAATGAACCATTTTCTTTTCCTTACTTATCCTTAGGCATTGATCTCAGAAAAATAAAAATGTTTTCACATAAACATTATGCATATACATTTTTTTAGAAAACTTGTTTATATTTATTTATTTGCTCTTACTGAAAATCACAGGTTAAAATTAAAGTTTAATTTTTGGAACCAAAGTAAAAAAACAGTCTCACCTCTTTTTTGTTGCTATTTAGTATTTTTATCAGTTTTATGAATCCTTACTAAATGAAAAAAATTACAGTTGTCTGTCACAGAATTTAGAATGGTCCAAATGCATTTTGAAAGTTTGAAATCTATTTGACAAAAAAATTGGGTCTAAATCATATATAGCTTTTGGTCACGTGTAAAATTTCTTTTGCTTGTGTGCTCCATGAATACTTTATTGATTTTTTTTTCTAATTCTGCTGATTTTTTATTGATGTTCTGTGTATTTCATACACCATTTTTCATTTCTGTTCAGGCATATTCCCCTATCCCTTTACCCTACCCCACCCCATCCCATCCCAGATCATGCATTCTACCATAATTGTCCTGCATCTTTTTCTCAGTATTTATTTATGCTTAGGAAATTCATATTTTCATCCATTAATTTCATATTACTCTAAAATATGAATACTTACTCTCCACCCAGAAATATGGACCACTTCATGAATTTGCGTGTCATCCTTGCACAGGGGCCATGTTGATCTTCTCTGTATCGTTCACGTGTAAATTTTTATTTATATCATTTCTTTAAAACATACCATACTTGTTAACAGTTCAATAATCAAAATACAAAAGAGTTATGCATGTAGTTTTGTCTAGCTTCCAGATCCATGTTAGAATAGAGATATAAACATGGTGTAGTGGTGTTGTATGGCAAATGAAGTAGAGATGTACCCTTCAAGGGGACTGAAGAAATCACTGCAAACCACATTCCTGTGAGTCTACTTGTGAAATACTGACTGAGTAGTAGTTCTTCTGGTAGAAAATTTGGGGAAGAGATTTTAGGTCCCAGTGCAAAAAAGTGTAAAAACTAGGCGGACCAAAAATATAACATCTTTATGAAACTGAAAAGTCAATGGGTTTTTTCTACAGCATATATACTAGGAAGTCTCTTAAGATGAGGCTAGTTAAAAATTAACACAAGGTATGCTATTTATCCAAGATCTTTGTTTATAAATGATAAATAGTTGAAGTGATGGATGTAATCATTAACCTAACTTGAACATTCCATACTGAGTACATGTATCAAATGATCACATTGTATTCCATAAATAAATACAATTATTATCTGTCAACTACAAATAAAATAAAACAAAACATTATATAGGTACCAGATTTTAACCTATAGTATAAGAGAAATCATGAAAATGTCTTGAAATAGTGAGGCTAAAGGGAGTTTGTAAACTGTTAAAAAGAGTTCTAGAATTATCAATTTAAAGGAATTAGACAAGAATGAAATGAGAGAAAAAGAGGGACCACCTTCAAGTCCATGTGAGAAATATTGGAGCTATGAAAGTGGTAGTTTCAGAGATGTGTTGAGGAAACATTTGAGAAATGTTGACTGATGACATTGGATATGGCTGAGGAGAAAGAAAAAGGATCAAGAAAGACAGGCTGATATCTGAAGTTGACCTACCAGGGACACCCTTGTTTCCTCCCCTTCATAAGGAATACAGGGATCAGCCAGAGCTGTCTAAGGAGGACTGGGAGGTGAGAGCAGCACTGGTTTGGCTTCAGGTGCCCTAAAGTGGCGCTTCTTTTTTTTTTTTTTTTTTTTTTTTTTTTTTTGTCTTTTTGAGACAGGGTCTCCCTGTAGCCCCAGCTGTCCTGAAACTCAGTATGTAGACCAGCTGGCCTTGGATTTGCAGAGATCTGCTGCCTCTGCCCCCCAAGTGCTGGGATTAAAACCATGAACCACATACATGGGTATCTTATATGTGGCAAATGCTTACTTAGGTATGTGTGGTGGGTTCATTTTTAACAAGTTCCCTGTAATTTTCTGGTTCTGGAGAGTGCAGATTTTGTAATACCATTACCTATCACTGCCAATAAGATGCCCATTGGTGTCATTCAATAAAAGGTAAAGCAGAACCTAAGATGGGAAGCTAGCGAGCAGGACATTGAGTAGAGCAGTCGTGAAACCAACAGGGGCTAATCAGTAGCAATGTATCAGCAATTGCCTGTATTGAATGCCAGACCCTCTCCTGTCCAACAAAGAGCAAGTAAATAAGAAACCTACAAAAACTATTCATAAATAAGTATCAAAGAGCCAGGGTGAGCAAGGGACCCATGGAGGCTGCTCCTCACAACACAGAGCTTTGCCTTTAGTCCATCAACAAAATGCAGATGTATATAGCAAGTGATTCTGTAACAACCTGGGAGAATCTTATAAGAAGCAATGTTAAGACCCAAAATACCTTGGAAGAAACCATGGAATATAAGCAAGAATAATCTGAGAGACTCAAACGTAGACTCTGCACTAGAGGAAATTAGTTGGGACTCACTTTCTGTTTTGTTTTGGTTTGTTTTCAGCATTGCATCTGACTATCACCGGAGGAACCATTTTTTAGTATGGTCCTGGCAGGAAGGCGGTGACCTTGAATACCTCTCCAAGTCTTTCCAGTTCTTGAATTCTGAGGACATTCTAACTTGTTCTTCCTTTTATCTGTAAAAGCTTACCAGGTTCTTCCTTACTGTGTTCAACTCAACAAATATTAATCATACTTCATTTTTGTAATTTACTATTTGTAATAGATTCTTGTTAATTTTTTCATTAAATTGTTTCGAAGTGTTTTCGAATCTATCTAAAGAAAATAAACAGCTCATAAATGTTTTCCATTTTTAAGAACAATATTCTGGCCTATACAGTCTCCACCCAAACATCTCAGAAAAATCATACACAAAGAAATCAATAGGTTAATAGTGGGAAATAATAATTTATCATAAGAAAATCAATGGTGTGTTTTTAGCCTATTTCACCTGCTTATAATTTTGTTCTGTCAAATAGCTTTTTCTAATGCCAAATTATGCCACAAGTTTTATTTTTAATAGAAAAATATATAACTAAACTAGAATAGGGGTCCATACTAAAAAGTAATTATGACTACTGAGACAGTCTAGCAAAGCCATAAATAATTATTTTCATTTTTCATTCATGTATCCCAATGTGATTTAATATTTCACAATAATTAACTCATTAATCCTTACATTCTCTCAGTGGTACAGGTAAGTATTCTGATTAATTTTATTTTGCTGATTTTTAAAGTCTTGCAAAATTGCTTACATGCTATAATTTAGAGGGCAGAAACAAAGAAATCTTCCTTCCTCGGTCCTCACCAAGACCATTTTACCACCACGAGTCAGTAAATGATTTTCTGAGCAACTGCAACTGATGGGCAGGCTTGGTGTTTAAGCAGAACATCCCGCTGGACTTCTTACCTTGTCAGCAGTATTGTTTTCATAATATTTTATTGGACGTCTCTCTAGGTCACCACATTATCAAAATCTTTTCCTTGGACATTCTTTCCACTTGAACATTTTCCTTAACATTATCAAAAATGGAATGTTTCCTTCAAGGAAGTGTATCTTATTATGTAATATCAAATTTTTACCCTATTAGCTAATTTCACTTTAAAATTAAATTCTTTGTTCTGCCCAGGGGTCACTAAATTGAATATTACCACTTTGTTCCCTTTCTGGCTTTCTTCTTGTGAAAATCATTCTGGTCAGATTTAAGGAGGAATCAGCTGCTACCAACTGCTTCCTCTAAGATATACCTGTGGAGCATTAGCATGCCAAGTGGAGATCGGAAAGTTGTAATATTCTAATTGCTTCTTCACATGCAAAGCCCATTCTCTAATGTCCTTCTAAACTGTTTAAACATAGCCAAAGGAGAATATCAAAAGGCTCTCGCTTTTAACCAAAAACATTTTTGATTTTTTGCACAGCAATCATAGCAAGGTACTCCACAATTTTAGTAGTCAACTGATTATTAGTTGTAAGCAATAATTTAATTAAAGGGGAATAATAGATGGTGTGGGTTTAATTGGATGGGTAATGGGAAGTTAAGGCAAGAGAGGAAATAAAAGCAGAGATAAATAACAGTGAAGACCTTTTGAAAGAGTCATATGAAATTTATTTATATATATATATATATATATATATAGAGAGAGAGAGAGAGAGAGAGAGAGAGAGAGAGTTAAGATGCAGTTAGTCTATAACAGGCATCAGTGGGGTCCTAATAGACACAGACTAGCAAATGAAAATCAAAATGCCAGGCATGGAATCCCTCTTCTGGCAATGTTGACCACAGAGACTCCATAGATCCTCAAACAATACAAGCTATTGTCATTGTGCTTGGTTACCCACCAGAACTAAGCTGTGATGCCTCCTTGTTTGGCCAAACATCGGTCTAGGGATTACTGTGTAGGTATTTTTAGATGTGAATTATGGTTTGAATAAGTTGATTCTAGTTGAAGTGCATTGTTGTTCATAATATTGGAAGGCTTTGTCCAATCAGTTGAAAATGTTTGGAACAAAAACCTGTCTCCCAGGAACGATGGATTTGTCCTCAAAAATACAACATAGAAACTCTGTCTCTTCATCCTAATGCCCCAGTAAACTGGGAGTTCAAGACTGCAATATAAAGACTCTGCTTTACTGGCACTTTCCAAGACAAAGTGCTCATCTGTTAATGATTGAATTATCTGCATGCCTTGTTATCCCTTCTATCTAACAATGCTGGTACTATCTCGCAGGAACATCTATGTCTACAGGTTATTCTAATACTGACATCAATCCTGAAGTTGGATAGTATCTAAATAAGATAAATCTTACCTTCACAGTGCTCAATGCAAAAAGCCCTTCCCAATTATATCTGGCCACCCTGCTATCTCCTTAGTTTCTGGGTATAAACCCTGTACTCTATCTAGTCAGTGTAAATTCTTCATGTCACTTAATGTAGGGTCTAGTGGAATTCTATTTTTTTCTACCTGATCTCTATAATGGTCTACCCTTCTCTTCCAACTACTTAAATCCTACCTCTTACAGAAATCCTTTGTGATTTCATATCTTCCTAAGAATTCATCTGATCCACAGCGAAGACTTCTATATGTGAGTGCAGTAGCCATCATAGACCATCATTAATTCATGGAATAATATGGAAAATAATATTATGATTATTTGCTCCAGGCATGATGAAAGGTACTAAATACCTTTAAAATCTTAATGATGCTCAATCACTCCCTCTTCCATCACTATAATGAAAAAACATTCCTTTGGCATATTCCATTTTACAACCAGCTCCAAATTCTTAAAACTCATCCCTTAAGCCATACATTGCTTTTAAAAAAAATCCAGGTAATGGAATATTTACTATAATCCATAATTTACAATATACTATGTTAATGTATAAGCCACTATATAATACATAAAATCTATAATGCCTATTGGGTTTTGTGATGTGTGCCTATAGCACCTTCTTGGGAGGCTGATGCAAGAGAGTACCTTAAGCCTCCTAATTCAAGGCCAGCATAGGCAACATAGTGAGATCCCACCATGTTAATAGGAACAATTCGCGTAGTCACAATTTTGTCTCCTTTGTGCTCCTTCAATATTATTTAACGACTTCTAAGTATACCAGGGTGTAACTGCAATGGGATACTCACATAGATACATTTAAATTAATCTCACATGTTACATTTGTCCAGTCTTCATTCTCTACAAAATGAGATTAGTCTCCCACAGGTCAGACACTGTCTTCAGAGTCAGTTTTTCTTTACTGATATAGATCTGTGAAAGTAATAGTTATTGCTTTCCAATAGTTGCTGAGTTAAATTTTTTTAAATTTTTTTATTAACTTTATTTATTTCTGTATGTGTATGAATGTACTGTCTGCATGCAAGTTTGTGCACCCGTGTCATGCAATGCCGCAGAGGTCAGAAGAGGGTGTCGGATTCCCCTGGAGCTGGAGTTCTCCTGGAATTGGAGTTTCAGACGGTTCTCGGCTGCCATGTGGGTGCTGGGGATTGAACCCGGGTCCTCTGTAAGAGCGGTCGGCGCTCTTAACCGCTAGTCCATCTCTCCAGCCAGTTGCTGAGTTAAATTTAAGAATTGATATAAATAAGCAAAGATGTGCCAGAGGAAAATATTTTTGAAATTCTTTGTAGAGTTTTGTGCATATTGCTTAATGTTAAAGTAATTCTGAAATTCTGTATTCAATATCCAAGGGTGATTTTTTTTTGTAGAACCCAATTTCTAGATTGAGTCATACAGAAAACATACTATGATATTTTGTGGCTTTTCTTTTTCTAAATGTTTTTTTTTCCTTTTATAAAGTTTTGAAAATATATGCCTATTACCAACTGACAGCATTATTTATTCAAGAAAAGATATGTAAACATTTTCTTTTAGCTCAAAATGTGGTTTGGTGGGTTATATTGACAGATGCAGATACTTTAAAATAATTTTATAGCACCTCACCTTGAGGTGGGACCAAGGAATAGCTCTCTGAGAGATTATCAGATCCCAATTTAGCATCCCTAAACACAGGACCTCCACTAAATGAACTCAACACATTATATGAATGTGTCTGTGTGTGAATATGTGTGTGTAACAATAACCAAAGAAGAAGACAAGAAATTGAGATGGAGTGGAGCAGAGAGACATGGGAGGAAGTGAAGAGGCTGGAGAAGTGTAGAAGTAATGCAACTACAGTACTCAGGCATGAGATGCTTGAAAATAAAATGAATTTTAAAAAGTAATAAAATTTTGTAGAAGTTCTTTAAAAAACATTCTAAAGCAAATAACCTAGACAGTTTTCCATGCTAAAAGTTATCTAGGACTCAATTCCAGATTTCATCTACAGTAGTTTTAACTAGTCAGTATGTGGCAACTACTTGATTTTACCCTGGTCTTTATTCCACTTTCTTTTTTTTTTTATTTTATTTATCCTTTATGTGTATGATTGTACTCTCTGCATGCAGGTATGTGCACCCATGTCATGCAATGCTGCTTCCCCTGGAACTGGAGTTAAAGACAGCTCTCAGCTGCCATGTGGGTGCTGGAGATTAAACCCGGGTATTCTGCAAGAGCAGTCGGTTCTCTTAACCGCTAGGCCATCTCTCTAGCCCCCTCCACTTTCTTATTAACAAACAAATCTATAGCTTCTAGCTGTGCAGAGCATTGTGTAACCTAAGCAGCCATATGATGTAGGAGATAGGAGTACTGTCCAGGGATAGTTACTCTTTAGGCTCTTATTCTCTGCACTATGGCCAGCTGTGGTTTTCTGAGCTAATCCCCATATGTTGCATGAAGAACTTTTGCAGGTAAAACTTGAGAGATGTATTAATATTCTTTCTGCTCTCTGTTCTGTTCTGAGTTTGAGGTGTAGATGCTACATTTTAGATGTGTCATTCAGGATTGAGTACTTTTTAACCTCAGTCTTTTTCCCTTTTAATTTAGTAGTATAGCTCCCATGTTTGTTTAGGAAAGTCACTCTTTTAGAATCGTAGCCTCTAGATAGTTCTTAAATATACCACAGTATCTCAAACATTATTTGTTCCTTCATTTGACTCTAAGTTCATAGTCCATTATCCTCTCTTTGGATAGTTCTCTTTAATTCTCAGCTGGGAGGAAAACATTTCCTACAGGGTTGCTGTTGATTCCTAAAGAAAAAAAATATATATATATATAAAATATATATATATAAGATATATTATATAAATGTATATATAATTATTTATTATATATAATTTCCTTTCAGAAAATACTAAGAGCTCCTTGTGTACTCTTAGAACCACATGGCTCAGCTGTTCTTGTATCTGTGTATATCTATGTATATCTGTGTGTATATGTGTGCATAGTTCTATGTATACCAATATTTCACAACTTATAATGATTCAATTTATAGTTTTCTTCTTTCAGAGAGTTTACAAGCAAACTATATTTGATATAATTTATAGTTCAATGTTGAGTATCAATCTTTTCACTTGGATTGTGGTACAATACCCTCTTATGTCGGACAAGAGAGAAATATAAAACACATATGACATGTGCTTCCAAACCAATGATATTTGAGCAGAAACAGAATAAAGTCTGAATTGTTGCAGTGTCTGGGTAAAACTCACTATGCAGCAGAGGAAGGAAATAGAGCACCCAATCTAGTTCATATTCTTTTGAAAAAAATAATAAAGAGGCCAGCTGAAAAAAAGTGGTCCATGCCTTTAATCCCCGCACTCGGGAGGCAGAAGCAGGCAGTCTCTGTGAGTTCAAGGCCAACCTGGTCAACATAGCGAGCTCCAGGCCAGCTGGGACTAAAAAAGGGAGACCCTGTCTCGAAAAGACCAAAAAACAACAGTGGCCCATGGGCTACTTAGTGATTTCTAGGTTTCAAATGCAAAAAATTTAAAAAGTACAGAAAAGGTGAGGGGAAAAAAGGTCAGAAACAAACTAGGAGTAAGCAGCTGTTTTGTATCTCTAATTTTCTCTCTCAAGATAACTTGTTCAATAGACTGAACTTTTTCATCATAAGAAATGTGGACATTTTTCTAGGAAAGAAATAGTTAACAATTTTAATATAAAACAGAGTTTAATTTTCAATTTAAATACATGTATTGCATTGCTATTTGAGGAATAGACTGCCAAAGCGTGATGAGGAAGGAGGAACAAGGCTTCTAGCATTGAAATACTTAGTTTCAGATTGACCCTGTCTCAAAAAGACCAAAAAAGAAAAAAAAAAAGAATTAAAATAAAATAAAAATAAAAATAAAAAACAGATACATTTTGAGGTTTGAGTTGAGGACATTTATAGATAGATCAATCTAGGATATGAGAAAAATCTATCAAAGAATCATTACAAAAATCTGACTTACATAAAAGTCCAAAGGAACTTTGTAAGGAAAAGATTTCTATTAAGTACTGAGAACTTAGATCTAGACATCCAAGCAGGAAATACTTGCATAGCCATGAGATACTGACGTGAGATTCATTTAAACAATGAGAAATGAGTTGATTCTTAGGGAGGAGTTCAAATCAGGGATTTCAGTTTAGGCATTATCAGAATACAGAAAATTTATAGCAAAGTTAAAGATCACCAGCAAGCAGCTTCAAAGTGTGAATTCTGTGCTGTAGGGCATTTAGAGTTAGGGGTGAAACTTGTTGAGTTGAGTGGTTAGTGATACTTTCAAGATATAAAAATGTAAGTAGTCAATTAAAACTGACAGCCAAAAGAATAACAAATATAAGAAAATCCAAAATAGAAAAAAGAGAAATATGATGATGATGAGGTCGCTCTCCAACTGTAAATTGGAGACAACTATTATAGAGGTAATCTCTTATAAAACCGGTAAAACTGCCTTCTTTAATTGACTAATAGACATAAGAACTGTGAAAAGGATTATTCTCTGTTCAGAACCAAATATAATACTAAAGTCCTTAAGCTATGCACTTAAGCAAAATATATTAATACAGGAGCTCTGACATCAGCAATGGATTATTCTACCAGGGAGATGTTGGCCAGGGGATCCAAGGCCCCACAAAAGGTAAAGGCTCCTTGCCTCTAAACTGGGATACCTGCAAGAAGAGAGGTGATAAGGCCCTGCTGCCAAAGACCTGATGTTAACATGGGAAAGATGTATTGAGACCACACATGCAAGTGTACAGATGGCCTCTGGAATACCAGAGAGTGTTACCAAAGGCCACTCAACCAATAAAGCAAATACAGGTCTCCCTGAGTCAAGCAAGACTCCACCGTCAGCACCAGCTACACCCCGCCTGCCTGGAAATACTGTGCAGCATAGGCAGCCATATGCCTGTATATCGCAAACCTAATTGACTATTGGCTCTCTCCTTGGAGGAATAACCCATGGCTGATGCCACAAGCTTACATCCTCTACAGGTTAGGAGATGTTATAAGCCACAGTAAGACCCTGTCATATTTAACAGGAAAAAATGTAATTCATGGATTAGCATATCATCCAAACATATGTGTCTATACCAAAGTAACCAACCATAACTATTAGTGCTGTTTAAATACCTATATATCTAATTGTTTGTGCTTCATTAGTAGGATTGAAAGGTTATTCCTGGACAAACTGTCAGCCCATGAAAGGAAACAGCCAGAATTGACCAGAGTCCAAGACAACAGCTCCAGAGAGAGTGGACTGTTTTGCTTCTCATCCACCTGTGCCCCTTTCCTAAGCCTAGGGAACAATCTGTGGAAGAGGGGGCGTGGTAGAATGTAAGGGCTGCGATTGGGGTGAATGGAGAAACTACAGCAATGTAGTCTGGACACTCCTTTGATCAACTTGATTGAACATACAACCCTTCACCCCCTGATGGATGGTAGGGCTGTGGGGGTTTGGGCACAACAGCCTGCAAATTGGATTCATATGAAGGATGCTTGTACTCATGGATCATCACTTATAGCTAAAAAATGAAGAAAAAAAAACTGAGAGAAAGATGCAGGACAGTTATGGCAAAATGCATGATCTGGGATGGGGTGGGGTAGGGGAGAAGGGAAAGGGAAATATGCCTGATCTGAATTGGAAAATGATGTATGAAATGCACAAAGCACCAATAAAAAAAAAAAGAAAATCAAAAATAATATATTACACAGAAGAATGGAAGACTAGATTTTCTACCAAGGATGAACTCTTTATTGTGCTATAACAACTTCAAATTAGTTTTAAAATTGTCTCTAGAATTAGGTTCTACTTTGAGAACTTTTCCTAGAAAAACTATAGTTACTTTGTGGTAATCAGGAAATAAAGCCAAAAGATAGTAGAGGTGGCCCCATTCAGGTTTGACAGATGGGAAAGAATGATGGCCCAAAATTGAGACTTCAGGTTAGAGTCACATTCTTCCTCAAGTCAAAAGTCTACCAGTCTGACCGCAAGTGGTATTTATACAAAATAAATCTTAAATTTAAAAATCTTCCATGGAAAAATAGGCTACAAAAGAAGTTCCAGCACTGTTAAGTCATAGGTTATCTCCCATGCAGGTAATATACCTACTCTATCAAATATGATAACTTAGCAACACAGCCCACTGTGTAATACTGATAATTGCTTTCTGGTACCATGAGAGAGTATTGTCATATCCACATATCAGTACCTTGGAAAGAGACAAAAATTCAAATTGTAGCAACTATTGATTGCATATTCTTTGTCTATCATCACAAAGTAGAAAAACTGTAAGTTGACTCATTCTAAGTTAGAGTCCAACTGTAGTTATTAAAATGTCCTCTGAAAGCTAAGGCTCAATTCATCTCCAACATAGTCTGGGAAGCAAACCACACAAAAAGGCCAGGATGATTCACTGAAAGGCAGCTCTAGTCAGAAAGCAGTTATGATCAGTACCTAAAAATGCACAGCTCTGCAGCCAACAAATACTTGTTTTAGACTATGAAAGTAAATGGATTGAGTGGAAAAAAATAAAAACAGAACAAAACAAGTGGCAGACTATGAGTCTCTGGGTCACAACTTTAACTTTATCTTCTAATGTGTATGTGATCTTGAACTAATCCTTAAACCTGACTTTTGAAAAAGTCAGACAGATCACCAGGAAAAGAAAGTGCTACTCATTAACAAAAAAGAACCCTTAAGAGAAGCAACTGAAACTGAAGATGAAAATACGTCCTAAACCAGGATCGATACAAATGAAATCCACAGTGCTTGTTAAATGGAATCATTGAAATAAATGTAAATTACTGGGTCAAGGAAAAATTATGGTTTGGGAGAAAAATCATGGTTTTAATAATCCTTCCTGGAAGAAAAAAAAGTAATGGGAATTAATTATAGCTAATGAAGGGTTCTAAACTTGGTTTATGTTATCAGTGTCAGAAGGTTTACCTAATAATGCAAAAATGAAAAGTGGCGGTAAGAAAACACCATATTTTGGACATTTTCATTTCCTATTTTTTCCTTGCTTATTTTTTCCTTCTTCTATACAATGAAGTATAAAATAATACTGTGATAAAATGCCATATCTCAAAATATACACAATAAAATATAATAAAGTAACATATACCAAATGATCTCTGATAGTTACATTATACCCCTCATATTTAATTTATATGTTCTCCCCACAATTTACCCTTTTTCAGCCTTTACCATTTATAATTTATTATATTTCTAATGAATTGAATCTCTTCAGTTATAGTTTTCAGAATTGCTTGGTAACAATCCTGTTATTTTCTGCAGGAGTGGTTTTTGAAAGACATAGATTTTTAAACATGCTTCTAATAAATGCCTTGCACCCTCAGAAACGTCTCCTGAGCTGCTGTCCAAGTGAACGCCAGGGAAGAAGATTTAATGATCTGTCCCTTGAGATATTTTTGTTGGTTCACAGGAATGAAGGAAGTCTACAGTCATTCCTTTATTAAATGCTTGTGTCATACTTTGTTACTGCTGATGGCTTAAAGAAAGGCAATTTTCCATAATTCATACTTTCTTCTCTGTGCTACAATTCTCATAAAAAAGAGTATTCTAATCTATGCTCTTAAATTACTAACAGATATTATGCATGTGAATATATAAACTTATCAAATCCAACTCTGTCTTCTCTACTCCCAAAACACAAAATTTCATTTAGTCTTTCATTTACTAAACTGCATATTTGGCATCCATATATACAACTAATATTTTATTTCAACTTAATATTTCATTTTCCAAAATTAATTTATCTGCTTATATCCACATTTTATCCCAAACTATATTCTCAGCAATAGGTTTTGAAGATGAAAAAGACGAGAATCACGTCAGCAAGCTATATATAAAGATCAGTCAGGGGAATGGAGATTATTAATCAATGCTTCAGTATAATGCATTGACCAGCAGGAGGCTTGGGACTGTGTCCCAATCTCTTATTTAAGCATGCTATGTGATTTGGGCCAAAACCAGCACATATGCATGCTTCCATACTATGAAGTAAGAGTAGGTGAACTTTTGAAAACTGTACCTATGAATCTACAAAATGCTCTCCAAGGAAGACATGTATCATGAAAACTGGGTCTATTTGTTTAAAAACAAAAGAAACTGCCTAGCTTAAGCAGAAATGAAGTCTATTCAAAATGTTCCACCCACAGAAACATGAGTAAATTTGATGAGCAGGTTCTAAAAAGTAATAAGCTCCTAGTGTCCAAGGTAATAAAAAATAATCTCTTTTCTTAATTTTTTTTTATTTCTATGTGTATGAATGTACTGTCTGCATGCAGGTTTGTGCACCCGTGTCGTGCAATGCCGCGGAGGTCAGAAGAGGGCGTCGGATTCCCCTGGAACTGGAGTTCTCCTGGAATTGGAGTTTCGGACGGTTCTCGGCCGCCATGTGGGTGCTGGGGATTGAACCCGGGTCCTCTGTAAGGGCGGTCGGCGCTCTTAACCGCTAGAATAATCTCTTAAATAAACTCAGAATTATGTCTATCTTTGTAATGTCATTCTAAATCAAAACTCATGACTGCATAAGAAAAGTCTCAAGGGTACCTCATGTATCACTGGTTGGAGAAATTTAAGTTCTTTGACTTAAAATTGTTTAGGCACACTCATAATGAGGAAGAGTATTAGTACCCAAGCATAACAGATTAATTAGAAATTACATTATTTTAACTGAATTTAAAACAAATTGATTATAAAAAGAGAAGGAAATATAAAACACCAAGCATATAACTAACCACATAATACACCATAGCATTAGACTTTTAAAAATGTGAGTACAAGTTAATGGTATTTAGGAACAATATTCCACATGTGAGCCTTTGCCAGGGAATGGAAAATAACTAAGTACTAATAAAGAGAAATGGATTAGAGAATATATTGCACTTGGGTCAACAGATTTGCCCTAAATTCCAGGAAATATTTACATATCCTGGATATGCTGGATTTTTCCAAAACCTGAGAATAGCTTGCTATTTGTGCCAACAAAGCCAAAATTTAAATACTGTACTGTGGTTTTACCTGATAAGAATTTCATTTGCCAAATTGTCCCTAAATTCCACTTCCTGGGAATCTCTACTTTGAAGCAGGTTTTGCTTCATTATTTCATTTATTTGTGCGTTTATTTTTTGTTGTTGCTGTTTATGCTTGTTCCCTTAGGTTTATGAACGTAGGAACCTCCCTGACAGATGAGCCACTTATCAGAAAACATATATGGAATACTATTTGAATGCACCCTATTATCACAGAAGCCAGCAAGAACAGTCATCTGAGGAGTGAGAAGTTGGAATTCACCGAGAACTAAAGAAACACAGGTAAGGAAGGGCAGCACTGGGATTGGGAGCAGCTTGAGGCCATGCTGGAGAGAGTGCGCTGGACTCTCTTCCGTCCCCACCGAACAAGTACTCCGTAAATCTCTCTAGATTAGATACGCTGAAAATCTACTGTACGGTTATTCAAAATACCCACCTAAATTATTTAAATCTCTGGGGTTTTTTTTTTGCCTTTGCTTTAAATGTAGACCAAATACTCAATGAAACCATTTAACAAAGACCTATTACATATGTTGTAAATTTGACAAATTGTTTTCATACTTCAATTATGTCATCTCTCTTGAATTTACAACCTACTTCTGATTTCATTATAAAATTACTGATTCAATCAGAATTTTTTTGAAATATATTATCACACTATCAATTGTTTTTAATAAAAAATTCTACAATTTTCACCAATATGTACCACTGATGTCCAGTGTTACTGCTTTATAATATATCACAAATCATAATTTATTTCAGGCTATAACACTTAACATTATATTCTATAGTCTATCCTACCATGAATTTTTATGACAATATTTTCCTTAGATGACACAATTGATGAAAAACAGTAATAAGCTTACATCAAAACATACGGATCATAGCTAACATGACACTTAAAGACTTTCTTAAGGGAGAACAATCAAAATAGGTAGCCTCCTTTTTGTGGATATCTTTTTAGAAATCTCCCTCAGTCACTCAATCAAGTATTTAGGTTTATATTGTTACATCATGATATCTTCTATTTGAAGTTAAGTATAATCCATAGTGTCCTGTGAAAGTGTCCTGTTAAAGAAATATGTAGGGATAGGTCCCCCCAAAAAACCTTCCTAATATATGAGCCCATGGCTGGGGGCATCATGAAGCTTGACCTGCCAATCATAATCTATGCATTAGCCATTTTGTGTCAATAAACCTGACAGTGAAACTCAATACAAAGTAGAATTTCAGTTTTAAGGCAAAGCTCAAGAAAATAATTTTTGCTACAGTTGTAAAGTTGCAGATAGTTTTAGTACATTTTTAGCTCCGAAGGGATGCATAACTCCTTGCCAGTGGAACGTTCCAAACTTAATAGCCCTGATCTGAGCGCAGTGCTTTTTCCCATAGACATTGTCTTTTGCCCTTGTCTAGATTGTGATGTGGGGCTTGTGTTTTTTCCTCTGGTCGAGTAGTACACCTATCTGACAGTAGAGGGCACTTTGAATTTAGACAAAGCCTGAGAAATCCCTGAATGTTCACTCAGAGAGCTTTTGTTTGACTATAAAGAAATAAAATAAAATAAAATTTCATCCTAGACTTTAAATGGTGAATATTTTAAGCTATGCAATTAAAGTATGTTTCTATAATGTGAAACTAGTTTTTCATTTTATATTATTCTATAGAAGTACGGTAATGTCAAATGTATGAAATACCAATGTCTAGAAAAGACTAATGATATAATAGTAAATTTTGATCAGTTCATGAATAAGTCTTTTATTTTTTTCTAATGGAAAGCGTCCATGAATAACAAAACTCCATATGTAAATTAGCTGAACTCTCAAAATTATAAAAATTTAAAAGCATGGAATAAAATATAAAATGTTTGAATGAAATCAGAGTCACAAAAATTCTGTTTACCACATCACCACATAAATATCAACACCTATTCTTCATCCATTCATGAAGTTGCATGTACACTTCATAAAACAGATTTTCATTTATTCTCACACAGTTTATAAGATTTCCTTTAATGTCACTTCAGTAGGTAGTGAGTATTGAAATGATCTGAAAAGCAATTCTCTTCTTTAAAAAAAAACTTTGTGAAATGTTTCAACATGTTGCTGAAATTTAGGAAAAATGATTTTAGTAAAGATGCTATATGGTTACTTTCCTCATATAAATGAATAACTTAATCATATTAATTTGTGACAAATATAATATTACTTGTACATATTCCACTCCACCTCAAGTAACAAAAATAAAACAATACATATTAAAATGTCAAAACAAACTATCACTTTTTAGTTATTTGTAATTATGACACGAAATTCTTTTAGCTTAAAAATATTAATTTCTCCTTTCAGTTTAAAATAGTTACCCTGTCTGTAACAAACTGAAAATATGTAGTTTGGCTGATTTGTTCAGTCTAACAAAAAATGTATTATTTTAAAGGCTCCCAGGCTATGGAGAATTTCCCATATGGAACTGAAACTTAGAAATGAAAGACAAGAGTAAAACCACTTAATTTTCCAACAAGTAAACAAAATGTCTAAAATTATCAAAGCTTAAATGTCCAACTATATAAAGAAATCCATAATTGCACAGCAGAACTGGACTTTGTAGATATGATTTATCATAAACTTTGGGCAGAATTTATTTAGTTTAGGGGATAGCATGAGTGAAGAAAAACAGGATGTCTATAAATGCCAAAAATAATGTTCAATTAGCTTTTGCTAGAATATTTAACAGAGAAAAATACTTAAACAAGATTTAAAATATTTTCCTTATCTAAATAAAGTTGAGTGTTTCCTGCGACCATGACTTCCAAAAACATGAGTAAAAAAATAATAGGAAGATGTGTCTCACATGTAACCTTGCCCTTTGTCATTTTCATGAACGAAAGGCAAATAAACAGCAATTGTCGCCACTCTAAATGCACCGCCGCGCTCCATGGCATTTATCCTTCCGCCTTCCCTCATTTGCTACTGCGGGTAAACTGTGTTTGCCACTAACACTGCTGGGCAGATCTAAAACAGGGAGTGTAACGGGCTCGAATGGACAGAGCCTATTATCTCCCCTTTTCTCTCTTGCCCTTTTATGGCCTATAACTTCGTTCAATTTGTAGCTACATTTATGTTCCTTTTACAACAAAAAGGGTCATAATGCTGTCTCTGATAATACTGAAATTGCCTAATTTGTTCGTCTTGTTTCAAGCCTTGGAATTGGTCACCACCTCAAGTTACGCCTTGTTTTGTCCCATCAACTTTGAAAATGATGGTCCTGTTGCGATCCCGCCTCGGGAACGCCTCTGCATGCAGACCCGGAGGGATCCGCCCGGCCGGACCGTCCGGGGTGACCCTGAGACTAGGGACACTTTCTAGAACACGCCGGGTGCGGTGCCGCGCGCTCCTCCGGGTGGGGGCAGGTAGGGGGCCCGAGCGAGCAGCCGGTCAGCTGACGCCCGGAAGGCCGTGTGCAGGAATGCGAAGAATCTGCTTGCTCAGAAGAGCGAGCCAAAGGGACTCCGCATCTTGACCCCAGTGCGCCGGCCTGGGAGCGGCAGGGCCTCCCCGCAGCTGCTGCCGCTCCTGCAGTCGCCGAGGCCACGCTGGCCACCGCTGGGATGCCTAGCCGGCCTGGCAGCTGCTCTGCCTGGACTAAACCCCTGAATCATTCTCTCTCTCTCTCTCTCTCTCTCTCTCTCTCTCTCTCTCTCTCCCTCCCTCCCTACCTCCCTCCCTCTCCCTCTTACCCTTCACTCTCTTCTCTCCTCCCTCCCCCTCTCATTTCCTTATTTTTAATTTCCTGGCTACACCTCTGCTAAAAAGCGAAGAGCCATCTGCATATTGCAGAGCTTGCTGGACAGAGAGCTGGGGTGCAGTAGTTAGAGCTTGTAACAAAGCCAGGCTCTGGCCCTCTCCTGTCTCTGCACCCGGTGCTGGTTAGCGTTTTCCTTCTCCCTGCCGCAATGCTTTGTCAGCCTTGTTCTTGGAACTAACTCCCACATAGTCTCCTCCTCCTTTCTGATTTTCAAGGATGCTTCACCCCTTGCGCCCCCCCCACCTAAGGAAATATACCAAAGGCATACAAAGGAAGTAAAAATCTCTAACATAACTTCGTATTTTGCAACTGAGATTTGAATAGGATTCCTTTAAAAGGAAAAGGATTTTTTCAAGTCCTGCAACAATAAAATGAAACTCAAATGGATGAATATGGCAGGTTGGGGAGCAATTAGCTGCTAATTTGGAAGAGCACTTCTGGAGAATTTTCCTGACCTGCCCATTCATGTTAGTTCCCTTTCTAAGATCTTCCCCTTTCAAGGCTAAAAGCTGGGTATGATTCAGCTCATAAAAATATGTCACAGCAATTGGAATTTACCCTTTGACCTTCTACTCCCTCACTGCCTCCTCTCTCTCTCTCTCTCCTCTCTCTCCTCCTCTCTCCTCTCTCCTCTCTCCTCTCTCCTCTCTCCTCTCTCCTCTCTCCTCTCTCCCCGTAATTCACTAGCCATTTACACTACACAGATGGTAGTCTTGCTGATGAAAACTGTACAAGCTAAAACTTCTAAAATCCTTATAACACGTATTCTTTGCCATCTTCCTTTTAAAACTGTTGTATGTGAAATTTGTTTTGTGGGTCCTTCAGATGACTACACTGTTTAACACGGGAAGTATAACTCCTTCAGAGATTCTAGGCGCTGTGACATAAACAAGCAGAAACAGGTAGAAAGTAGAAAGCTGTCTATAATGAACGAGGAGTGTTTTCTAGTTTTTCTAGAAATCTGTTCACCTTTCCAAAAATTTTTTCCTGTCTTTGTGCACTGAAACCCCCATTACTAGCCATTGGTGTGTGTGTGGGGGGGGGGGCGGCAATGCTAACTGTTCTATACAATTTCTTTGTGTGTGGGGAAGCTAAAAAGCCAAGAAAATGGGCAAAACACTGAATCAGGCCACCAGGGCCAGTTCAAATGCACACAGAGACATTTTTACTGCATTATTTGAACTATTACTAAATAAAATGCTTTTCTCCATGGAGCTTGCCAAAGTACTAATTTTCCAAAACAGGAATACAACTTCTGCTAGGAAGTTAGAAATAATTTACATATTTAGCTACAGTGTGGTACTCTTTCAACCCTCTCAAATTAACAGTGATTCCTTAGTCAGACCTCGAATGCCAAAAAGAGGGCAGACTCTCCAGTAATGATTGCCAGACTAAGATGCCCAGAGAGGCAGCTCTTGAATCCAGAGATTTGGGGACAAAATGGACATGTTTAACATTGCTTTCTCCATGAATGTGATGATTACAAATGAGGAATTAGAATAGTTTCTGGCACTCCATTACCAGATGCCTAAGTTATGACTTAACTGGCATGTCAAAAATGAAATTATAATGGAAGAATTAAGCAGAGTTTAGCATTATTGAGATTGTATTTTGGGGAGAAAAATATTTTTCCTTTCACATTTTCAAGCCATGCTTTGAGGATCTACAGAGTAGATCTCAAACCACAGAACTTAACAATCTATAAATAATCATAGATGCCTCCTTTCTGCATCATTTTCCCCACATCTATAGGGGAAATTTTTCAAATTTCCTGTAGCAGTTACTCACATTTTTTTCATGGTATTTCTAACTTGGCACAGCATAGAAATTGGCAATTGAACAATTTTAAGTACAGATTTAGCTAATGACAATTTCTCACTATTGTTTCTACAAGATGGCCAACTTGGAGGGCCCGGGGCTTCTTTATATATGTCAGCTTTATTTGAAATTCTTAGAGCTAAAGACTTAAAGATAAATCTGCAAATACACCTAGATGTATTTTATCATTGTCACTGGCTTTGTAGAGGTCAGCCATTTTTCTTGAAACCTGGGCACCAACTGCTGGTTAGAAATATTTATCCTGAAATTCTTTGTACTTTAAATAAACTACTACTTCAAGATCTGCCATGTGTCCCCTCATTCATCACTAAGGCACAGTCTATGTATACTTTTTGTGAGCTTGGTTTGAAGTGTTTCTCTCATTTGTACAATCTCTACCAATCTTTAACCTGTATCTAGTTGTGATCCTTACTCAATAAATTAAAGCAGAGATGTGTATTTGTGGGTTTATTCTATGATTCACCTCATGCAAAAGAATGAGAATAATTCATTTAAAAATGAAGCCATTGTTTATTTTCTGTTCTTTCCCCCCCAGTATTAAAAGGTTTCTATATGGATTTCACATGATGAACATCACACAGGGGAAAATGGTTTCATTTGGCATTTTTCATCTAAGAGAAATACGCATCTGCTTTTTCCCATGGAGACGGTGATAATATGATAACCTTCTGATTATATATATAAGCGGAACCTGATCAGTTTTTCTTGTGGTTCTTTTTTCTTCTAAGGGCAAGTTCTAGTTGGAATGTACTAATGCACATATTCATGAATCTCTCCAAACAGGATTCACTGCTCTCCAGGGAACCCTTGAAGTATGCATCATTGTTTCAATGAAGTATCTTCATTATAAAACATGGGGACTAGAAAAGGTGAATACCATTTGCCACAGCTTAATATAATCTCTGGTTTGACTTTTTTCTGCTATAATCTATCGTCCTTTCTTCCTTCTTGTCTCCTTTCCTTTCTTTCTCCCTTCTTCCTTTCTTCCTTCCTTCCTGCTTTCCTTCCTTTTTGTAAAAAATAGAAAAAATGACAATGAATCCTGATATTAAATATAAGGCAAAATGGAGGAAATATATTTTCTATTTCTGACTCAAAATTAATCTGCTTTGAAGAGTTATATACATGGAGTAGGAAACCTAATTTTGAAATCCAGAAATTCTACATTTGATTCAATTTTTTTTTCCTCTGATGAAAAGTACCTTATGGAAATTTCTGATATCTGCATATGCATAAGTTTCTTGCATTGAAAATGTGAGGTCAAAGGTGAACGTATAACAAGGCGAAAGTATAATAAGTAGGTAAACACTTTTAAGGCAGGCAAAGAGAAGCACTGTTTCAGAACAATGCCTGAACACAGGCACACAAGTTCTTCATGCCACTGCCATTTGTACAAAAAAAAAAAAAAAAAAAAAAAAAAAAAATCTTCAACTGATTGTTCCATTATTTATATTTGTACTAACCATATAGATGTTAACATTTCCCTTTTCTTCTCTGTAGAGTTCTAGAGAACCTGAGATTTAGGGATTTCTATTAATGTGCATGTTACAAAGAGGCCTTTATTAAAGAGGACATGAATTGAGTTCTGAACAAGTATACAAAAGCCCTATACTGCAAATGGGAATAATGGGGTGCTTTATAGGGAAGGAGCACTGTCTTTGGGATATGAAGGACAGTTTAATATGACATCTATTCCAAGGGAACAAAGGAGTTATGTAGTTCACAAATTAGGGTATTCACATCCAGATATATTAGTGGTAGAGTGTAAAGAATTTGGAATTCAGTGTAAAATGATATTGTGATCTAACGTAGCACACAGTGGAATGTGACATTCCTTGAATGCAAGTTGTAGAGTGATCAAAATAAATTGTGCCAGTCATAAATAACTGATACTTTGTGGTTCTGTAGCAATTAACAACCAAAGATAGTAATTCTTAGTAAAGCTAAAAATAAGATAAGACATTTATGATTAAGCAGGAAATGACAAATTTAATTCAGCATACCATATAACCCTGTTTTCTTCAGTTTCTCAGTGGAAATTGATGCATAAGGGACACAGTAGCTATCATACGGAGTCAATAATTTATTGTTGTACTATAAGTCACGAATTTAGGCAGTCAGATCTCAGTTCTCTATTGTTTAATACGCCATGAGTTGAAAGAGAGGGTGAAAGGAAAGATTTAAGTACTCCATAGCCACCTGTAGGAATTCCTTGTCTGATGAGCAGATCAACTGCTACACTTTAGTAATATTAGCCCTTTTGCAGTTGAAACTAGCAGTTACAGAGAATCTGTACTGTTAGATTCACGTGGCTATTTTAAATCCTTGATTTCTGTAACTGTTCTCAATATTTGATGCTTTTAACTGTGCATTCTCCTGCCCTTAACTCCTCTGTCCTCAGTCATCATAATCTTTCTCATACTCGTCTACTCCTTAGCCTATCAGTTAAATGGAAATATCCCTCTCTGTTGCGTATACAACCCTGTGCTTGTTTCATTCCAAATCTGCTTAAATGTCCTTCACTATTCATGTACCTGTACACATCTATCTACCACTGAACCTGAGTCTCCTCATTCTTCATCCTGAGCTCACACTTGCTCCTAAAAACCAGATGAACCTTGGGGTTGGAGAGATAGTCTAGCGGTTAAGAGCACCGACTGCTCTTGCAGAGGACCCAGGTTCTATCCCCAGCACCCACATGGCGGCTAAGAACCGTCTGTAATTCCAATTCCAGGAGAACTCCAGTTCCAGGGGAATCTGAGACCCTCTTCTGACCTCCATGGCATTGCATGACACGGGTGCACAAACCTACATGCAGACAGTACATTCATACACATACAAAAATTAGTAGGATCAAAAGGTTATTCCTGGACAGACTGTCAGCCCATGAAAGGAAACAGCCAGAATTGACCAGAATCCAAGACAATAGCTCCAGAGAGAGTGGACTGTTCTGCTTCTCATCCACTTGTGCCCCTTTTCTAAGCCCAGGGAATAATCTGCGGAAGAGGGGGCGTGGTAGAATGTAAGGGCTGCGATTGGGGTGAATGGTGAAACTACAGCAATGTAGTCTGGACCCTCATTTGATTAACCTGATTGAACATACAACCCCTCACCCCCCGCTGGAAGGTGGGGCTGTGGGTGTTTGGGCACAACAGCCTGCAAATTGGTTATACATGAAGGATGCTTGTACTCATGGATTATCACTTATAGCTAAAAAATGGAAAAAAAAAATGAGAGAGATATGCAGGACAGTCATGGCAGAATGCATGATCTCGGTTGGGGTGGGGGTGGGGGTGAAGGGAAGGGGAGATATGCCTGAACTGAATTGGAAAATGATGTATGAAATGCACAAAGCATCAATAAAAAAAAATGTTGAGAAAAAAAAATAAAATAAAATAAAAAATAAATAAAGTATATCACACACAAAAAAATAATAAATAAATAAATAAATAAATAAATAAAATTTAAAAAAAAGATGAACATCATAGCATCCTTGAATTCAGTATGTCCAAATTTTAATTTCTATTATTTTATCCCATCTTCCACATTCAACTTACTCCTTTCTGCTGTGTTTTCTTATCTTAAAATCTCAATATTACTCAAACCCTTCAATCAGAAAGCTTTAAGCCAATCTCTTTTTGCCTTCCTATTCTGTCTGAAGAATGATCTTCATCTTTATCACTGTCCTACTTAATATGTTCATGATCTGTCAGTACACTTACTGCATAAGATGTCAGATGTTCTCCCTGTCTCCAGCCACACTTTACACAGAATGAAGTCTGATTTTTTTTTTTTTTTGCAAAGCAGGCTATAATGATGATTCATCCTAACCATTAGCAAATCCTATTGAATCGACCTTCAGTATGTGTTTTAAATCATATTCTCTGCCTGAATTATTCCAATAGCATATGGTTACTGTTTTTATTTTAGCTGTCATTATACTACAGCATAGTTTTAATATAGCAATAATAATGTTAATGCTAAAGTTAAATTGTAATGTGTGTGTGTGTGTGTGTGAACTTGAATGCTACAGTGCTGTCCACTCAATCAAAATGGAGTTAAACTGTTCATTGCCTTCAAGGATCTATGTCTTCTGTCTCCTATGGAGACTTTATGTAATCTCTTTCTATTTTTCTTCTTGTTCTCCATGGAGACTCAACACTTTGCAACATGGAACAATAGAACTTCATAAACTAATTAATGGCAAGATGATCCTGTCATATGGTTCTGCTGGATCATTTCCACAGTGAGCCACACAGAAAGCATGCATGGGAAAGCACAGCACACAGACACATGGTAAGGTATAAATCCAAATGTAGAATGGTGGTTTATTCAAATGTATGGATCATCATATAGGCAATGTGATGATACGGAATGGTGCTTTATTCAAATGTAGGGTATAGGCAATGTGCCCTCACCTCATAGAGTCCAATCCCAGACCTCTGCATCATTACATCCCAATCTGTAGGCATAGCCAGGGACATCCCATGACTCTCACCTGTGCCTCTGGGAGGCTCCGGCTGAAATGTTAGGCCATGTACACTTCAGCTCAGACTAGATTCCCCTACACTGCCGTTTCTTGTATTTATTAGTTTACCCAGTAAAAGTAAAGCCAAAACCAAAACCAAACAAACAAAACACCCACAACTATCTATTTCAAAGTGCTGTGGTGAAAAAACTGGATATTTAATACTATATTTGCCTGTAATAAAAAGTATTCTATAAAATATTATTCTTTATTCACACTCAGGTGCAATCAAAACCCATCCAAGAAGTATTTCTGGACTAGGGAGATTGTTTAGCAGATGAAGTGCTTGCAGCACAAGCATGAGAACCTGACTTCCTGGCCTCAGAAACTACATCAAGCTGGGTGTAACCTCATTGTTTCCTATAAAAGAGATGGGATTCCCTGAAGCTTGCAGGCTAGCCAGAAATAGGCAGCAGTGAAGAACAACAATAGAAAGGCCCCATTTCCAAACAAGAAAAAAGTGAGGAATCTCACACAAGGTTATTTGGCTTCTCCTCACATGACATAGTATGCATGTTACCATGCACATGTACACATATATCATCAACACACATATGCATATATACATCATAAAAATATAAATACCCACACAAACACAAAATATAAAAATATGAAGAAGCATCCGCTAATAAAATTTAATCTTCCCAGTAAAATAAAGTTATGTTTATTAACACATAAAACTACTCATTCACATATTTATGTAGAGATTATTATTCAAAGTGAATCACCGTTCATTTTATTCTAGCTTGAGAAAATTTACTCAATCATGTTCAATTAGCAGTATAATGTAAAAGTCCACAAATTCTATTATCAAAATTATATAGAAATTATCAAGTCATGTTTGGAAGCACATGCCTTTAAGCCCAGCACTTGGAAGCAAGGCAGGTGGATGTTTATGAGATCAAGGCTAGCCTGGTCTACATAGTGTGTTCCACACCATCTGGGACTACAGGGAGACCTTGTCTCAAAGAGACCAAAACAAATTATATAGAAATCTTATGTTCTAATTTTATAAATTCAATAAATATATTGAATATATTTATAAATTCTGAAATAGTCTACTGAATCCATTTGAATTATTTTGAAATATATTGCTAAAATATAGTCATTACACTCTAGAACACAGTTTCATAAGCTGTGGGTCATTCTGCATATGGAGTTCTGAAACTAAATTTGATGGGTCATTGAAAATTAGTCAACAGTAATGGTTTCTGAATGTGCAATGAACAAAATTTAATTCAAAATAACACGCGTAATGCATCTAACATTACCCCAGTTCAATGTGTAACTCTGTGAATATTATCATGCTGTGCAACACCAAAAATTGGTGCCTGAAACATTTTGGGTAAGATTTGAGATTATCATGTGCTATAAACTTCAGTGTTTTCTCTGTGCACATAGTTTTCTGAGATTTTCAAATATAATGATTTAATTATGGAAAAGATTTAATATTTTCCTATTGTTATTCTTCAGTAAGTATTAAATTAGCATATACTTGGATTTTATTGTGGTACAGATCTTGTGTTCTAGTTTGCCTTCAATTGCTCTGACAAAACACTCTGACCAATACCAGGGTTTATTTGGCTTACAGCTTCTGGGTCACAGTTCATCACTTAGGGAGCCCAGGGTAGGAACTCAGGGCAGGAACCTGGAGGCAAAAGCACAGGCCATGGAAAAAACACTGCTTCCTGGATTGCTATTCTGGCCCATGCTCAACCCAATTTCTTTCTTTTTTAACTGTTTTAAATTTTATTTATTTATTATTTATTTATTTTATGTATATGAATGCAATGCCTACCTGTATGTTGGTGGACCCCTGTTGTGCAATGCCCCTGGAGGTCAGAAAAGAGTGTCAGATCCTCAGAAACTGGAGTTAAGGACAGTTGTTAAAAACATGCGGGTGCTGGAAATCAAACTCAGGTCCTCTGCAAGAGCAGTCAGTACTCTTAACCACTGAGCCATCACACCAGCCCTAAAGTTTTCTATTGAATTTTTGTGTACTTCATAACAGAACATCTCAATCAGTCTTAATCATGTTTATACCCCTTTCCTCACTAGCACCCTCCCACAGCCCCTGACAATTGTAATTCATACACTCTGTCCTTTGTGCCAAGGCCCATTTTATCAAGTTAGTGTCCCCAGAAGGTCCTCGGTGCAAGGTCATCCATTGAGGTGTAGTCAACCCATCTAGAGTCTGTACCTTTAAGAAGATGAGCTCTTCCTTACCCAGCGGTAATTGGCTCCCAATAGTTCTTCTGCTAAGATTGATACTTGCTGCCCTTTTCTGGGGGGGGGGCATATATTGAGTTTTGTCTGCTTGAGTTTGCATGGGTCTTGTGCATGCTCACACCACCACTGTAGGTTCACATGAACAGGATACCTGGAACTTGCATATTGTTATGCACCCCTTCCCTGGCTTTTAGGATTTTTTCTGCTTCCTCATCCCCAATCATCCCTGAGCCCTGGGTGAGTGAAGCTTAATATAGGAGTCTTGTCCAAGGACCCACACTTTACAGACTCTCACTGTCCATGTTTTGGTCATTTATGCCCTTTTATGTTCTTGGTCCTCTGATGCATAAGGGAGCTTCATTAGAGAGAGTTGAAAGTGTCTTTTTTCTATTGTTCTATGTTCCATGAGCCTTAGGTATAGAGATTACATTGTAGACGTGCCACTTAAACTTGAACAATTCATATGTGTGTTGTGTGACCAGTTGTAGGACTCTGTAATAGTCTCCATCTGATGTGAATGAAGCTTCTTTGATGAGTGGTGACTGGAATATTTGTCTATAAATATAAGGATACATATGTTGTACTCAGTAGGAAGTTACATTAGTTTAGGGATGTGACAGCCTTGGGAATTTCTCTAAGATCTATGATTTCTCTATCCATGTGTATTTGGTTATGCTTACAGTACCACATATGAGTTTCTCCCATTGTGTGGGCTTTTTAAGTACAATTAGGTAGCCATTAATTGCCCCCAAGAAAAAGTGCCAATATTGCACTAATGTCTTATGTTGTTTTGGACATTGATGTGGATACTTGGTCTTAAAGCTGGTTTTGGGACCATTGATCAATATTCCCCCTTAGCAGCTTGTGTAGTGCGCTCCAAAGCCATGACAGCTACCCTTTAGGGGAGGCAGCTTCCAGGTTTCTGAAATACATCCTGTCTTCAGCAAAAGGGTCTTACCTTCAAGCTCTGGGAGGCAATCAAGAATGGTGACAGCATCCCGTGTAATTTTGGAAGTCTCTTGGACTGCCTGGCCAACATCTCAAAGGAATATTTCTCCTGTCTGGCACTATTTATCATTATGCAGCTTCAGCTATGCTCATGAACTCATGTAGAGATATTGTGTGTGTGTGTTTGTAATTTGTCATTATGTTATTAGACTAATATGATTCCCTCTGGTTTTTATACTTATTTACCTCTCCTCTCCTCTCTCTCTCTCTCTCTCTCTCTCTCTCTCTCTCTCTCTCTCTCCCTTCTCTATCCCATAACAATTTCTAGTTCAATCCATTTACCTGATTTTCATGAATTCATCTTTCTTTACTGCTGAGTAGAACTCCATTGTGTAAAAGTATTGTGTGTGTGTGTGTGTGTGTGTGTGCGTGTGTGAGTGTATTGCCTTCATGTACATAAATGCACCTTACTGTGCTGTCCCTGCAGAGAAATGAAGTTTGTGTTGGATCCCTTGTTACAAATGGTTGTTAGCTATCATGTGGGTGAGGGTGCTGAGATTCAAAACCAGGTCCCATGCAAGAACATCCAGTACATCTAAGCTGCCTTGCCAGCCCCAGCCTGCTTTCTTTTTTTTTTTTTATTAATTTTATTTATTTTTGTATGTGTATGAATGTACTGTCTGCATGTAGGTTTGTGCACCCGTGTCATGCAATGCCGCGGAGGTCAGAAGAGGGAGTTGGATTCCCCTGGAACTGGAGCTCTCCTGGAATTGGAGTTACAGACGGTTCTCAGTCGCCATGTGGGTGCTGGGGATCGAACTCGGGTCCTCTTAACTGCTAGGCTATCTCTCCAGCCCCCAGCCTGCTTTCTTACAGAACACAGGACAACCTACCCAGGTGTGGCACTCCCCACAGTGGGCTCAGCCCTCCATCACTCAGCAATCAAGAAAATGTCCTACAGACATGGCCACAGGCAACTCCAATGGAGGTAATTCCCCAACTGAGGCCCTCTCAATGCAGGTACTCAAGTTGACAGTAAAAGATACCCAGCATAGCTTGATCTCAAAAATTCCTGTTCGAGCAATACCCAGATTGAATCTCTCTCACACAGAGAGACACAAAAATCATTCAATGAAGCTTGGCTTGTGATTAGGACAGAGTTTTCAACAATTTCTGAAATTGCCATAAATCTACATTTGTCAGTTTGTACTACAGATTCATGCAAAGCAGCATTGTCTGCAGGCAGCCCTCCAATGCTCTAAGGACTGGATGAAAAGGTGTGCAAATCCCCTACTCTAGGTGCATTTATTTAATTAGTTTTTTATTTTATTTAATCTATTTACTTATCTATTTATTTTATTACATGCCTCCTTTTCCAAGTATTTTTTTTATTTTCTGATTGGCAAATTAGGTAGGGAAATATTTTCACATAGTATTTTCCATTAGGCTCTTTGGCTGCTCTGTGTCAATCACATGCTATGTATTTAGTTTGAATTTCACCCTCTGCATTGCAGTATTTTACTACTAGATTATACAATTTTTTTTAATTTTTTTTATTAATTTTATTTATTTCTGTATGTGTATGAATGTACTGTCTGCATGCAAGTTAATTTTTTAAATGTGAATCAATACCTTGCATACTTTTGTATGAATTTCACATGAAGAAGAGTCTGTTCATGATTATATGGAAGTAGTCTATGTCCTCCCGAAACCTTGATCATATGAACTTGCAGCAATGGTGACAGCATACACAAGACCCATGCAAACCCAAGCAGACAAAAACCTAGGAGAGAACTGTGGAAATGGTCAGCAGGCCTCAAACTTAACTAAAAAATTATCTGGTAGCTGATTACTGCTGGGTGAAGAAGAGCTGATCTTCTTTAAGGGAGTGACTCTAGATAGTCTGACTAAACCTCAGTGGATGAACTTACACTGAAAGATGTCAGAGGACACTAACATGACTTAATAGGCCTTAAAGTAAATGACAGAATGGATGAATTCCACTGGGGGGGGGCCTTGGGAGTGTGCCAATGGGGAAGAGGAGATGAAACACACAAAATTTCAATAAAAATATATTTAAGGAGATGAAGAGATTGCTCAGTGATTAAGAGTTATGAATTCCCTTGCAGACGACCCAGTTATCTTCCCAGAACCTACATAGTGGCTAACACCCATCTATAACTCCAGTTCCAGGGGAATCTGACACCTCCTTCTGACCTCTCTGGGCATTGCATGACAAAGGAGCACTTACATACATTCAGACAATATACTCATACGTATAAAATTTAAAAAATAATAAAATGTTTTTAGATATATTTTTAAAATGTTAAAGGATGATGCTTGTGATTCTATTCATCTGAGAGTGAGAGCTGATATCTGATGAAGGAATCATGGTAAGACTTTTTTTAATGGGATCTATTTTCAGTTCTAACATTTACTGGTAGCAGAAACCAAAAATAGAGTAACGCATACACACAGAAGAAAAAGACACAAATGAATAAGTAAAATTACCCCTCAGTGAATACCTGTTTGTGCCCTACTGTCTAATGGTGTAGGATAAATTCATTGTGAACTCTGAGATCTGTACCAAAATGTAATAAGGAGAAATGTATTTTACACATATGTATTGAGATCCTCTTATATGCCAGGGAATAGTCTAGGTAATGAGGACAGATCTTGAACAAAACAGATACTCTCCAAAACAAGAAGAAAAATTTCACCTCACTGAGCTAATAATACAAAGAGACAAATATCCAAATACATAAAGTATGTGGGTTCAGGTGTAGGAGTTCACACTCAGAGTCCTACATAGTCAAAAAGACTGAGGCAGGAGGATATATTGGGTTTGGGAATTCTTTGTTATTTGGGGCAGCATGATAAGACTATATCTCCTAATAAAAGAAGGGGGAGGGAGAAGAGAGACAGATGCAGAAGGGAGGGAGGAAGAAGAGGAAGAAGAGATGGAAGAGAAGGATGAGGAGGAAGAAGAGGGCTAAGAGGACAAGTAGGAACAGAAGGTAAAGGAGAAAAGGAGAAAAGGAAGAGAAAAGAGAACAATATGACACACACACACACACACACATATATATATATATATATATATATATATATACACATATGTATATGTTAGTTATATTGAGAATGTAATAAACTTAGAGTGGAGTCTCAACTTGTAAATTCATTGCCCTCTAAGGGCCTAGTTGAGATAGCACTTGAAAAAAAAAGACTTGTAAACAATGGAAAATAGCCTGTTTGATGCTTGTGGGAAGAAAACTGAAGGAAAATATAATAAATACAAAGGCCCTAGAGCAGGGATGTCTAATACATGTGGACATAGTAAAAATAGCCTTGTGCCCATCTGATATAGATTAAGCCAAAGGATGAGCAGGAAAAGGTGTGAACATTAAAATGCAATAATATTCAGGATGGTACAGGCAAATTTATGGGGTTTTGTTATTGTTTCTTTTGTTTTGTTTTGTTTTGTTTTTGAGTCAGACTCTCTCTGTAGTCCCAGTTGGCCTGAATCTCACAGAGATCCACTTGTCTTTGCCTCCTGAGTGCTGGGATTAAAGGTGTGCATCACCACATCCAGCCTTCTGAACATGATTGTCTTTGTTTCCTTTCTTTTGCTGTGGTAAAACAGACCAAAAAGCAATTTAATAGGGGAAAGACTTTATTTGACTTCTAATTCCAGAAGGAAAGTCATAGAGGTGGGCACTTGAGACAGATATCACACTCCATCAGCACTCTGTAGCAGAGGAACAAATGCACCCATCCTTGCTGTTTGACTTCGGCTTTGTCCTCTCCTGTATATTTCAGAATCCCTTGCCTACATAATGGCACTACCCACAATGGACTCCATCTTCTCACACCAATCACTAATTTAGACAATGCCCTACAGAAATGTCCACAGACCAGATAATTACTCAATGGAGAATTTCTTCCCAGGTGATTCCAAATTGTGGCAAGTTGACATTTAAAATGGTAACAATCTACTCCTTATCAACTTGACACACAAATAAACAGATCAC
The DNA here is from genome assembly GCA_009823505.1 of Rhizomys pruinosus. Lineage (NCBI taxonomy): Eukaryota > Metazoa > Chordata > Mammalia > Rodentia > Spalacidae > Rhizomys > Rhizomys pruinosus. The sequence goes on from VZQC01015190.1 coordinate 927,730, forward strand.
ATTTAAACTATAACCTTTCATTCCTTGTCCTCAAGGTCTGATGTTAGATGCTAATCTCACAATAAAAAACACAGTCCAACACTTCAAAAGTAATAAAGCTCTCTAAAAGTCCAAGTTATCTTTGTGACTCCTATAAAATCAAGTTACAAACTCAGGCATTCTTGTTCATAAAAGGGGAGAATCTAAGCTTAAAAACATTCACCCTAATATAAAATCAAAATCCCACCATTTAAGTTCAAATCCTATAGCTCAATGTTCAACATTTTAGGGTTGGAATCTTCTGGGCTCCAAAAGGCTTGGGCAGCCTTGCCTCCCATAGCTCTGCCATTTGCAGCACATGGCTTTTTTTTCTAGGCACATGTAGACTACATTCTCTACCCACAGATTTCCTTGATGGATGCCCCATAGACCTGACATCTCCAGTAGCCTGTGGTTTCCATTGCAATTGACCTTCACATTCACTGATGGCCTCTTCTTGCCCTTCTATAGGGACTCTAGCCCTGCCATAAAGAGCCAAGCCCCAGCCACTCTTCTTCAGTCTCTTTCGGATCTTTGAAGCCCACAAAATCAGTATTACATGAATGACACAGATTACCAAGTAGGGCTCGAAGCATGAGAGCCTATTACTTTGGCAGCCTCTATGTACTGATGTTCAAGAAACATGTTCCTAATGAAGTGCAGAAGTATTTGCCTTGGTGGTGCTGATCTGTGATTAATCAAAACTGATTCTTCAGCATCAGCTTGCTTGCTACTCACTGATTAGACATATTATCCCTCTGAAGAACAAAAGTTTTCACTTCAGTGGGCAGATATCTTTGACAATCAGAGCAGCTTCTTCAGTGCCAGGATGTACAGCACACACAGATTTGCAACAAAAGATATCACATAAATGACCCTTGCCCAATTTAAAAAATATAAAATAACAACCTTGCACTCCTCTGAAACCTCATGAATTAAGTCTCAGCCATCCATATTTCTCTTAACATTACTCTCTTCTAAATTTCCACAAGAATGCTCCATTCACCTCTGAGTATTCAACAGATTTTCTAGCCTAAAGTTCTAAAAGTTTCTGTTATCTTTCAATAAAGTAGTGCAAGTTATAAAACGCCACATAGTCAGGTTCATCACAGCAACGTCCCCACTTCTCTGGTACCAGTTTCTGTTCAGTTTCATTTCTTTGTCAGCGAGAAAATACCCTGATCAAAAGCAGCTGAGGAAAGGAAAGGAAAGTGTTCATTTGGCATATAATTCTGTTATATTCCATTATTGTTGGGAAGTAACAGAGACAAGAGCTTGAGATAGATTGTCACACCACATCCATGGTCAAGAGTAAAGAGAACTTAATGCATCCATGCTTCCTGCTTGGAAGGACTCCTTACCTAGGGAACAGTGTCATTTACAATGAGCTGGCTCTTCCCACACCAATGAACAATAAAGACAATCTCCCATAGACATGGTTACAGACCAATCTGATAAAGACAGTTACTCAGTTTAGACTCTGCTCTAAGGTGATTCTCAGCTGTAGTAAGTTGACATTTAAAATGACTTGATCACAATGATCTTGCTTGGTGTTATAGAAACCTAATGGAAATACAATAGTGTATAGGGAGAGATCAGTAAAAACAAAGCAGTACAGCTCTAATCCATCAATCCACAAAGAGGTGGAGGATGTCAAAAGCACTGATTACAAAGGAAGTTATAAGAGGTTGTCAGGCTTTAGTAAAATTTTAAAGAAACAGTTTACTGCACATACTAGTAAGTGTAGGGAACAACTTTATATCATGTTATGAGACATACAAGAATCTAGCTCTGTTTTCCTTTTCCCTCGTATCTCTTCTAATTAAGCGTATGCCAGACTCATATTTTCTGAAGGTTGACAAAATTAGGAGAAAATAGCACTTGACATTGGAGTTAATCTTGAAAAATGAAAAAAAATTCTATCTAGGGAAAGAGTAAAGCAGTATAGATAAAGACAATCAGTACTGCAAAAATGAAAAATGTATAATAAGGGTTGCCATTTACAATTGCTACTAAGACAAAGAAAATGTGTTGATTTATATGCTTAAGCTTATAATAACTGTAAAATAAAACTAATAATAGAAACTCAGAAGCCTATAGATTGGCTTCAGACATCTATACAGAGGTAATCAAACACTAGTTAACCAAATATTAGAAGGTAATTACAAAAGCAATTTGTTGTGGTTTGGGAAAATATCTTGAAGCAAAGATTTGGGCACAAGTTTATAGTTGCTTATCATAAGCATTTTATAAATTATCTGAATCTGTTCAGTCAGAAAATTGTGCTGTAAATCCCAGGATACTAAATGTTTCTCAGAAGATATCAAGAATGGATAGGTTTAAATTGGGTTTGAAATTCTGCAAGAACAGCACTTTTTACACTTGCAATAATTCCGCCTGATGCGGATCCTAATCCCAGGCCATGCATCCATTGCTTCAGGAAATGTGCAGAACTGAGTAAGTTGCCAAACTATTTGAACTTTGAAAAGTGTCAAACAATTTTAAAATAAGAAAACTATTGATTTGAAAAAATGGATACCTAAAAGCTTTGGCATTGCTTTGCTTGACCCTAACTGCTCAACCATTTTTTTTTTACAATAATGTAACCAGGTCAAATAACCTGAAAAGCTCCCTTGACTCCCAAAAGGTATTCATCTAAACTTGTCATCTGAATATCCATGTATGATCTTTTCATCTCTGGATCTATCTTCCATATTACACTTTAAAAAGACCACTTCTTATTTATTTTTATTATATATGCCTGAGAGTTCTAGGCTGTTTGTATGTAAATGCATGCGGGTGTGCAGTGTCTGCTGAGGCCATAGAGGGGATGAGATCCCCTGGAACTGGTTGCTAGCTGCCATGACAGTGCTGGAAACCAATTCAAGATCCTCTGGAAGAATAGCCAGTTCTCCTCACTTTTGAGCCATCTCTCCATATTAGAAGCTTTCAGTAATTGGTATGGAGCATCTATTTTGTGCCACATGTTTGTGTTCCATGACAAGGCTATTCAAATATAAAAAAAAATGCTGTCTCTATTGTCAAATTTTGGCATTTTGTTAGAGAAGAAGAATACAAAATGAAATGAAAATATTACACTCTCTAAGTAATATTATTACTATTACTGATAATCTATGATATAACTTTAAATTGATTATTCAAAATTCTGTATTTTAATATTTCCATAGATTTAAGCAATTACTATTGTATTCAATTCAATTTGTGAGAATAAAATAACCTCCAATCATACTATATGGTTTATGTTGTATTTCATAGTAGGATTATGTAAGGAGAAAGAATATTTAATTTTGACTTATTTTTAGTTTAGAAACCAATAAATCTGTGTACCTCCTCATATTTCATGAATCCTTAGCAGCTAGAATGCATTTTCATGTCCTCAAGAACAAAATTTTGGCTGATAACAGATAGCTGACTTAGATAAAATCTATTTCTTGCCTGGGAAACTGTCAATAAATGGGAAATGAAAGACACTAGGAAAAGGTATATGACTCACAGTTTGGGAACATAGCTGATGTTAGTTTCAATTTTCTTCAATTAGGATGGATGTTAGTGAGGATGTTAACCCTGTCATTCTGGCTTAAGTCCAGCATGGATAATTACATTCTGCTTACTTATGTTCTCTTTGGCTCCAAGTAAATTCTTCATTCCATCTCATACTATTTTGTGATGTTGCTGCACATAGATAAATAGAGGCCACATTTAATTCTGGGGAAGGTAGCTAGCATCTCCTATGCCATAAACTTGATCTGTCTGCATGCTATCAGTATTAATTCACTTTCTATGGTAAAGGTTTTCAGACATATAATATGATAAAACAAAAAGCCCTATGGTAATACCAACTAAAGAAGAAAACAAATCCAGTAGAATGACTTGTCCCCAGCAGGGTCTCGGCAGTAACGGGAGCTTCTTTCAGCCTGTCTTGCCTGCAAATGAAAGATCATTATCATTAGATCTTTAAAATACCAACAAGCAAAATATGAAGAGATTCAAAGTCACCTTTAAAATCACCCCAAAAGTTCAGTCTCAATTATCTACAATCAATGTCATTCTCCTGGACTAGAAATTGGGACCAGAGAATAGATTCTAAGAAGAGGAAATTTTAAAAGTACAATTGATACTGACAGTTTATCAATGGAAGTGTGTTTCTCGACCATCCTCTCCTCTGCATCAAGCCTGTTTATTTCTAAGTCATTCCAGTCTATACTTAGACACTGCTCAAGAATAACCTTTATTACAAATACTTCAATCTTTATTAATAAATAATAATAAATTGTAATAACTTTTATTACAAATACTTCAATCTTTCTCAGAGATTTCATATATATATATATATATATATATTGTGTTTTATAAAGTATAAAATGAAACAAATGTTTTAAAAAATTGCAAACATTTAATAGTTTCCAAGGAAATCTCCTTGTCTATCAAATAACTATGAATAGAATTAGGCCTTATAAATCTTAAAGTTAGACTAAAGTTAAGTTCTATCACAATAAATGTATAATGGCTATAGAATTCAAATAAAATAGATATTGGTTTTAAAACACAAAATTAAAAATAGACAAAGAAAATAAATCATAAAACATTAAAGGTATTGTATCAATGGTAGGTACAGGTGATTTATGAACGGAAAAGACTGAAAAATGACAGGTATATAAAGGAAGGCATTTAGTATAGCATAAATTACAGGTAAATAGCATATAACAACTCAATTCAGGATGCAATGAAGTATAGTGTTGGTAAGAGTATAAATTACTACAATCCTGCAGTCCATTTGGAAAGAAAATTTCACACTTTTAAGAGGTTTAAAAATTCCTTCCTTTATTTTTTGCCCAGTAAGCCTTACTCTTAGAATTCCTTCTAGAAAAGAGTCCTGTAAATAGATAAAGCTTTATGGACAAAAATGTTTTTGGTAACAAAACAACATCTTACAATAAATCAGGACAGAAAACTAAGTGTTTAGCAATAGTTTTCAGACAACTTACAATTACTTAGAAGAGATAAACAATAGCATTAAATGTTATTTCTGTTAGTTATATAGTATGCTGGGTAATTATAAGTGATAAACAAGAGAGAAGAAAATGTAGAGCATGTTAAGAGGGAATGAAATAACTATGGTGAGACAGGTTATAGTAGTCCAAACTACTCACTCTAAGACTAATATCTGGGCAAAGCTTAAATAGTATAAGATAGCACCACGGAGATTTATGGAAACAAGATTCCAGGCTATAGGTAAGGTTTCCACAAATAACATATCAAATTACCTATTATGATCAAGAAAGGGAACACAGGTCAGAATGTCTGAGCAGAGTGAGAAAGTGAGAGAGGGGGTTCAAGAGAATAAAGAAAAGTATGTGGCTTGTGAGTGTCTACAGTGATCTGTGCTTCTGCCTAGAATGACATCAGGAAGAATATTCCTGAGTTTGAATTTTGGACAAATGAGTGGAATGATCTGATATAGTAACAAGTATTGATTTAGTTGTGTTGAAAATGCACTCTTTGAGGAAAGAACAGAAACAGAGAAAACTGTGAATGAAGCCATTAAGGTCATACAGACAAGGGATGGTAGTTGTTTGGACCAAAGACGAGAAAGGGATAAGAAATAGTATGTTTAGAAACAGTTTGAAGAACTAGTCAACAAGATTCCCTAACAAATTGGCAATGGAGGAAAGCGTAAGGAAGAGAAGAGACATGCTTAACTATTGGGAGTTTAGTCAAAGCAGCTGGATGTGAAGGCTGAGTTAAGGTCTATCGGATTTGGAAAGACAGAAAGAATAGTAGGGATACTGAGGGAGAAAAGTAATTCTGTTTTAAGAATGTGACTTGATACTTTTATTAGATGTGTACAAAGAGGATGAATATATGTAATACACAGAATGTATATTGTATATACGTAGACACAGAATGCATGTGGAGAGTAAAGGCTTGAAGAAAGCATTCTGGGGGCTGGAGAGATGGCCGAGTGGTTAAGAGTGCCAACTGCTCTTGTAGAGGACCCAGGTTTGATCCCCAACACCCACATGGTGGCTGAGAACCATCTTTAACTCCAGTTCCAGGGGAATCCAACACCATCTTCTGACCTCTACAGCATTGCCGACACGGGTGCACAGAACTACATGCAGACAGTACATTCATACACATACAAAAATAAATTTTTTAAAAAAGAAAGCATTCTGGGTTCTCCAACGTTGATAAGAGTTTGTGAGGCAAAACAGCTGTCAATGGGGTGGGAGAATCAGATATGGTGCTCCTGAATTTGAAGGAAGAAAGTACATGAGAAAAAAAAAAAGGAGCTAATCAACTGTATTCAACAGGAATGATGTTGCAGAGAGATTGATTGTGGTGCTTAGTTGCATGTAAACCATTGTTATGAGGCATTATTTTTGTCGAGGACAAGATTTGAAAGCTCATTTGGAGTAGGTTTAAGAATGCATAAAATATTTGACTATTCATGCCATTTTGATTCCTGGCTTCCTGTTGCATGGTGGGGGGGGTATCTTCCTTAATGAGATTAATGAATGTCCAAACCATGAAGATTAGGAGTCTACAGAGTGTGGTTCCATGGACAGGTCACCTATATTAAGCTTCATCTACCCAGGGCTCAGGGAACATTGTGGAACAAGAGGCGGAAAGATTATAAGAGCTAGAGAGGTGATGCAAGACCAATAGAAATGAATCCTACAAGCTCCTGGGACCCTCTTCATATGAACCTATAGCCTTGCTATCAGAATGCACAAGATCCATGGAAGCTCAGCTGGACAAAATTCCAGGCACAGATCTGTAGAAATGGGTAGCAAAGCCAATTCTTGGCTGGGGAAATTTTGGCAGCCGATTATGTTAGGATGAGGAAGAACTGGCCTTCTTTAGCCCAGGGGATGAGCTGGTAGGGATAGTAGTTTGGCACAATGGACGTAGACAAATGACAGAATGTGTGAACGTGGGGACGAGGGAGGTGCTGTGAGAAGGTGCCAGTGGAGAAGCAGGTATAAAGGCGATTAAGACTGATTGAAAAATGATGTATGAAAGTTCAATTAAAATTTATATAAAAAGATTGAATTAAAGAGATAAAAACACGGGATGTAGCTGAGTTGGTAGCAGACTGAATATGGCTCAGGGCACTTATATAGGTATGGTGGGAGAGGCATGAGGGGGATGGGAGGGCTGTAATTCCAGCCCTGGGAAGGGAGGAGGAATTGGAAAGGGGGTGATCAGGATGGGAAGAGAATTTAAAAGAACTCATAAAGGATACTAGGGATTTTAAAGCTTTTCAGTCGCTTACAGCATGCAGGATCTCAACAGCAGTCACTTACTAACAGTGCTCAGGTTCTCAACAGCAGTACATATGCCATTATTGAGATTCCTATGCTCTTTACAGCCCATGACCACATTTCATAAGTTGCTGTGTAGGCATACAGTGCTCTTTATGTACGTTCAACATTGTAAATGTCCAAAAACTACTAACCGAAGGAATGAAATAAAAGCATGTGCATGTGTACACACACACACACACACACACACACACACACAAACACACATACCTACACACCCTCATTCACACACACACAAAAAAAAGAAATCAGGGCAAAGGAAAACAATATAAATTGTAAATAAAAATGTTCCATGTACTATGTGTTGTTAGACAGTGTAAATAGTCTTTTTAATCATATAAATTCCCCTGTGAGGAAGATGAGCTTTAGTCTCTTATTTCCAGGTTAGGAAATTAAATTCTAGATAATTTAGGTCATTGGCTTATTTTAATTTAACTAACATATATCAAGACTTGAGACCAGTTCCTGGTAGGCTACACCTAAGTTAATTTTCCAAACCTCTAGATATTAAGTAACATAAAATCTATAACATAAATTGTTACATGTGTCAAAGGGGTAAGATGAAGATGAAGTTTGACTAAGATTCCTAACAACAACAACAATAATTCAAACAGAACACTTGTAAACTGCTGCATGTACACATAAAGTTTCACTTAGGAAAAGCAAAGTGGCTACTGCCATGCCCTGTACAAATCTGCATTCTTTAATATAAGGACCAGTAGGTCATATGCCTGAAAGCAACATGTAATAAATATAGTATCCACTTTGATGCAAGCATTACTCACCAAGTTTCTTGATACAAACCAATGCAAACATTGCAAACAGATACCTTAATAGCATGGCAGGTTGAAGAAGGAGAGAGCAATGTAGGAGGTGACTCTCCACTGGTACCTGCTGTATCACTTACCTGTCCCATCTCTCAAATATTTGCTCATTTCAGGAACATGAATGTCGTATGTGTTCCTACAGTCTGATGTAACTCAGTCCTGCTAGGGAGGGGGAGTAGCTGCCCATGGCTACCTGGGAAGCTGGCACCACATCACAGAATGCCAGCAGGCTGCAGGCTGCAGCCAATCTGAAAGGCTACTGCCTTTCTTAGATTCTTAGCCTAGAGAAGCAGACCACCACCCCCTCCAGCCTTGATTCCTTCACCAGTCAGGAGCTGATGGCTCTCAGGATTGGAATAGCAGCCTAGTGCCTGAATGGCTTTCCCCAGGCTACACCACTGGCAAACCACTCTCCATGCTGGTGACATGATAGGTCTCCTTCCAGCCACACACTGACACACCACACACAAGACTCAGGCCTGCTTCAGCCTATATACATGTAAACTAATGGACCAGGAGATCTTGTCAGGTGGTAATGAAGATCCATTCATTGTATGTTGCAAATCACTTTTATAGGCTGAATGACAACATCACTTAGGGCCAATCCCAGACCCCTGCATCATGTGCCGCTGGGTCATGAACTGCTCCTCTCCTATAGGGTGGGGTCGGTGAAGTCTCATGAGTCCCACCTGTGTCCCTAGGAGATCCTGGCTGGAAAGCTAGCCCATTCATACCTAACCCAACTGGATTTTCTTATACATGAATTATGGGAAATATTCTTAATGACACTGCTTCAATGTTCATAACATTTAAAGACTAGTGTTACTATTTCAATGTGAAATTGTATTGTGTTTTAGCAAGTCTTCTAGAAAGCAAAGCCAGCATCTTGATTTGTCAGGATATGCAAGAAGTAGTGGTACTCAATAGGTAATCTTTTGACATTCTTTGAGAAAGTGTGAGAATTTCACATTTATTAATGGGAAAATAGGGTTTAAAAAGTTTTGGGACACTGTGTTGAACAAGAAGAATTTTGTGTGTTAATCCCTGTGCCAATTTGAAGTGTTTTCAGGTTGAGTGACTACATAAACTTTAATAATTAGATGATAAGATTTAGAGTTTTCCTCTTTTGTTGAAACTAAGTCTAGACAAGACTTGACTCTAATAAACATTTACAGACACATAGAATTGAGCCACAGGATCAAGAAAACAAATGATACCAAGTGCTGGAGAGGTTGTGGGGAAAGGGGAACACTCATCCACTGCTGGTGGGAATGTAAACTCGTACAGCCACTATGGAAAGCAGTGTGGAGAACCCTTGGAAGACTTAGAATGAGCTTTCCACCCAACCCAGCCATACCACTCCTAGGCATGTACCCTCAAGACTCACCCCACTGCAGAGATACATGCATGGACATGTTTATTTCAGCTCTCTTCACAATAGCAAGGAGCTGGAACCAACCCAAATGCCCCTCAACTGATGAGTGGATAGAGAAAATGTGGTACATCTACACAATGGAGTTCTATGCAGCAATAAAGAAAGATGACATCATGAGCTTTGCAGGAAAATGGCTGGAGCTAGAGGACATCATGCTGAGTGAAGTAACACAGTCCCAGAAAAACAAACGACGAATGGTATCCCTCATCTGTGGATGCTAGTGCCAATTACCTAATTGTAAGTATTTCTTGTGCATGGCCTCTTGAGCTTTTGTCCAAAGCAGTTGGGAGTGATGCATATTGGGAACAACAACAACAACAGAAAGGTCTGCATCAAAGAACTGACTGAAACAGTGAACTTCTGCTCAAAACAGTCAACTTCCACATGGAGAATATTGAGAAAGACTGAGAAAGAGATGAAAAGCATGTTTGGCAGAATGCATGAGCTCTGGTGGGGAGGGGGTATGGGGTGGGGGACTCCACTCTATAAAATACAAAGAAAACAAAATATGGAGAAAAAAGCTCAAATAAATAATATGAAAAATTAAAAAAAAAAAAAAAAAGAATTGAGCCACAGCATACAGCAGCGGTGGCACAGGCCTGTATTGGTAGCACTCAGGCAGGGGAAGCATAAATTTTCAGGTTATCCTTAGCTAACTTAGTGAGTTCAATGCTCACATGAACTCCATGACAAGACCTTGCCTAAAAAAATAGTCAAAGATTTGGACCAAGGGGCCCAACAACACAAAAATGAATGATATAATAACGACCTCTCTGATAGCCTCATGTCTTTGTGGTAGAAATGTGAGCATTTATTCTGTTGTCTATTTTCTAAGGTAAATTCTTCTTTGTTTTTTTTGTTTGTTTGTTTGTTTGTTTGTTTGTTTGTTTGTTTTTTTGTCTTTTTTGAGACAGGGTCTCCCTGTAGCCCCAGCTGTCCTGCAACTCATTCTGTAGACCAGGCTGGCCTTGAACTCAAAAAGATCTGCCCGCCTCTGCCTCCCCAGTGCTAGGATTAAAAGCTTGCACCACCATGCCCGGCGGTAAGTTCTTTTAAAGAAAACTTATGCTGATATTACTGGAACTGGAAAATTCTTATTTTTAAGAATTTAGGAGGCTAGTATGTTTTTGCTTTTATATACAAAATATGTGTCTTTCTCTAACATTTTTATAAATTATTCTAAATTGTGGTTTTTGTTTGTTTGTTTGTTATATACCTAGAATTGAATCTAGCCAACTTGAGGAACACATGACAAGTCTGAAAGAGTCTTTTATGTCCACTACGGACAACTTGACAGGAAGAAAAGTTTCATGAAAGAGTATAACATTTCTTTAATCTACTAAAATATAGGCCAGTTGATTTGCAATGATCATGGTCATTAGGAAGTTGTCAGATATCCACAAGTACTTGAAAATTTTTAAACAAAAATAGTGTATGGAAATTAAGTAATTACAGGGATAATTTCAAGTTATAGTTCCCAATCCAAAATTTCCTAGGCAAATTTTCTCTGTGTATACTCCATTGATGCTTTGAATCTTCACCCAAAGTTTCAAAGACTACTCTTACTTCTGTTTTCCAGGTGTGAAGTTATTGTTTTGTTTTCTCAGTGAGAACTGCAGGAGGAAACCTCCATGGTGATTATTAAGAACTTAATCAGGGTGATCAAGAAAGGACGTGTACTTACTGGACTTCATTTTGGGGGACCATGGGAGGGAAAGAACCCCATATAAAGCAAAAGTGCAGGACTGATAGTTGTTTGGGGTTGCCAAGGATGAACCTTCAACACTTCCTTAAGGAAAACATGACATCTTTTAAGGAAGAAAAATAAATCCTCCAATTCAAGTGATATGTGTATGTATGTATGTATGTATGTATGTATAAAATATTTTGTAAAATAAAAAAAGAACTTATCAGGGAACAGCAAAGTTTCCAGATCCATTGTACCTGTAGATTTCTGAATCCACTGTCTCCACGGCTCCCTCAGATTTTTCCATTTGCTTCTGACCCTGACAAATAGCAAAGCTTCCCACTTTCACCACTGCTCTAAACCAAAACTGCCATCTGCAGAATCCCAGATCCCCTAATAATCCTTCACTTGTAAAAATAGATTGCCAGGTTTTCAGTATATAATAACTCAAAATTAACAGTTAGACTATTACATAATAAACAAAATTAAGACTTCATATCAAGAACTCTAGCATCGTCAAAATTTGCCTATGCCAAACTTTCAATGTGTCCCTACAGGCAATAATAAAATATAATATCCTAACCATATCTGTTTATATCAATTGTGTTTGTCATTTACAAACCATTCTGTTCATTTCAGACTTCTATCACTTGACCCATTATGTAACTCTTTTTCACCTAAAGAACATTTCACAAAGATTATCTCCTTATTAGAAAATATAGAATTATCACTTGTGTAAATAATTACATTATGAGGTTAGAGAGATGGTGCGGTGGTTAAGAGTACTAGCTTCCCTTAAAGAGAACCTAAATTCAGTTCTCAGCACCATGTGACAGCTAATAACCATCTGTAACTCCAGTTCCAGAGGATCTGACATCCTCTTCTGACCTCCATGGGCACTTCACAACACAGGGACATTTTCATACAGGCAGGCAGTACACCCATACACATAAAAAATAAAAATAATAAAACAATTTAAAAAATTGCATTGTTGATGGGTGTGGTGATGCTCGCCTTTAATCCCAGCACTCGGGAGTCAGAGGCAAGTGGATCTCGGTGAGTTCAAGGCCAGCCTGGTCTGCATAGCAAGTTCCAGGCCAGCTGGGACTAAAGAGAGACCCTGTCTCAAAAAGCCCCCCCCCCAAATTGCATTGTATTACTACAAACAGATACCCCAAAATGTACTTAACTAGCCACTGAGTGGATCTTTAAGTATTGCATTCACTTATCATGCATAAAAATTCAGTGATTCAAAAGACTATAGTTGTGGGAAGCTCCTTACTCAAGGAGATAGAGGAGGCTACTCTGCAGATGGAGGACAGAGCTGAGGTTACATTCAAGCATAGGGAGTGTGATATCATTTTCTCTATGACAGAGACAGCGTGTAAGTACAAAGTTCTAAAACCAAGAAGAAGCTGTAGCTCCTTAAGTGCATGTGAGCAACTTAGGATGAAAGTTGAGATGGTTTCAGCTAGAGAAATCTGCATTTTATTGTGAATATTATGAGAGAGAGAGAGGGGCACAGAGACCTAGCGACAGAGAGAAAGAAGAAGCATATGTATATAACCAACAAATTAATTGTTTTAAAATTTCAGTCTGATTGCTTTAAGGATAAAAAAAACTCATGGTGAATAAAAATGGAAGCAGAGTGATCATTTAGGAAGTTCTAGTTGTGAAGTTGTTGTGGCTTGGACTAAGAGCTCCATCAAACTTGTATGGCAGAGAACCTCATTTCTTCAGTTTTATCAAGGTTACCATGGATTCTTATCTCACTAAGGCTTTGAAAACTCACAAACAGAATAGCATTATTAAAAAAAAAAACCTAGGTGTGGCTTTGTGCGGCCGGCTCCTGAGGCACAGGAACCCGGAAGTCACTCCAGGCAGGTAGATTTTAGGGTAGATTGTCTCCTGGGCTGCTGGAAGGGGGTTCCAACTCTGAACCCTTTAGTAGGGGGTGGCTGTCTGGGCAGAGCTGCCCTTCACCTTTGCAGCCAGTGACCGGAGGGTTGGGTTTGGTGCCACTGTGGCTTTGTGCTGGCCGGCTCCTGAGGCACAGGAACCAGGAAGACGCTCCAGGCAGGTACTGGAGCGTGGGATAAGTCAGACATATATCTCCCCCCACACACACACCAACTGGAATTGGTGAGAGAGTATTCAAGTGGAATTTTTTGGAGAAACTTCAGAACAGGAAGAGAACAGTGAATAATGCTTCCAATATCGAATATATAAACAAAATTGAAAGCCTGAAAAGACAACAGGGGAAAGGCACAGGATAATCCTGCCCCAGGCTTTAACAAACCTGTAGGAGATAGGAACAATAGGATCCCCCTGGAGGTGACCCAAGGAACAGAAACTACAGGAATAATTGCAGACTTATGCAGAGAAATTAAAGAAAATAAAGAAGAATTCAGAGAACTAAAGAGAGAGAATGAAAAACTCAAAAAGGACCTAGAGGGATACAATGACAAACTTCAGAAAGAACTAAAGGAACAGATTGACAAACTCCAGAAAGAACTAGAGGGAGAAAAAAACAA
>VZQC01015190.1:949624-969383 GCA_009823505.1 Rhizomys pruinosus
GTTCTATGTACTTCTTGTATTTGTATTGGTTTGTCTTTTTTTAGTTTGGGGAAATTTTCATGTATTATTCTGTTGAAGATCTGATCAATACCATTCTCTTGGGATTCTTCTTCCTCTATTCCTATGATGCAGAGGTTTAATCTTTTCATAGTATTCCACAGTTCCTGGTTGTTCCACTTTTGTGTATTTTTTTAATTTTTCAAAATCTTTACTTGAGGTTTTTAGTTGTTCTGTGTTACCTTCCAGGTCTGATATTTTTTTGTTCTGCTTCCTCCATTCTGCTTCTGAGGCTTTTTCCATTACCTTCCTCTTGATTGGATGAGTGTTTGATTTCCTTTTTCATTTCTTCTTCTGATTTTGTTAGTATTTCCACTTCCTTTTGGAGGTTCTCAATCTCTTCCTGTAGCTCTTTGCTTTACTGGTTGGTTTCCTTATCTTTTTCAACATGGGATCGTTTCAGTGTTTCCACTTCCTTCCAGAGTTTGTCATTCTTTCTCTCTAGGTACTTCTTGAGTTCTTCATTCTCTTTTCTTAATTCTTTGATTTGCTCTTTATAATCTTGTACTTCTTTAAGTATGTTCACAATTGTAATTCCAATATTTGTGTCCTGGGCCATCCCCTGGGGGATCCCACTGTAGGAATCTTCCACATGGTTGGTAGAGCTGGTGTGGGACAATCCCATGTTTTCTATTCTTGTATTCCAATGTGAATCCCAAATGCCTCTTCATTGTGTTGAAGGCTTGCTTTTCTTACCTCCTTCAGATTCCTTCATTGTTTGTTTGATCGATTTGTTTTTCTCCTTTACTCCTTGCTTTTGGAGTGTTGACTTCTCTAAGCTCTAGGCTTTCTATTGGAAGTCCAACTCACTCTTCCTTTTCTGTTCTAAAGGTTCTCCAAAGAATCCACTTGGACACTCCTTCCTTAGGTAATCCCAGCTGGGGCAGGGGTGCTTTTTAGCCCATGCCCCAATACCTGTGTTTCAGGTGGTCTTGGGAGATCCCCTAGTTACACATGATTTTTAAAAATCACAACAGAGACTAGAGAGATGGCTCAGCAGTTAAGAGCACCAACTACTCTTGCAGAGGACCTGGGTTCGATTCCCAGCACCTATATGGTGGCTAAGAACCATCTTTAACTCCAGTTCCAGGGGAATATGATGCCTTCTTCTGACGACACAGGTGCACCAAACTACATGCAGACAGTAAACTCATACACATAAAAAAATAATAAATAAATAAATAAATTTTTAAAAAATCACAATAAAACTTATGATAAAGCTTTTGCAAAAGGGAAAAGTTTTATATAAGTATGCCATTTAAAAAACATCAATATAACAATAACTTTAATCTCTATGCAATGAATCATAATAATAAAAAATATTAATATAAGCCAATCCCGCTAATATAAAGGAAAACTTGGACAGTACATGAAATCATAGCTATACATCTTCTGGATTGTGGAAAGGACAAAAACACATTCTTGTACAATGTGCTCCACAGGGTTGCTCAGCTTGTTTGAGAAGCCTGGCTCCTGGTACAAGTGACTCTTTAGAAGTGAATTATAATCGATTAGTCATAAATTATGTGCACGTTAGGTGATTTCTTATATGCTTTTCTGGTTGTATACTCAGCTTTTTTACTTCTTTTGTATTTGGAACATAACATAGCACAGCTTCCTGAATGTAGTAAGTGTACTACAAGTGGTCTCTGAATCGAAGATGACAGCTTAAAAGTTCTATGGTTTTAGGGATTGCCAACAAGAAACATATTATAACAGAAATAAAGAAAAAAATTTCATTAAGGATAGTCTCAAAATAAAACTTAGGATAAAACTTAATGAGGAATTATAAAACTTGTTTGAAAATTTTAAATGCATTGAATACAAATTGTGAAGAAATACTGGAACAATAAAGGCCTCCTTCTTTCTTGGATTGGTACAATTAATATGAAAATAGCCATCCTGCCAAAAGCGATCTTCAACTTCAAGGAAATCTACATAAAATTCCATTCCAAATTTTCCAAGAAACTTTTTTTCATTAAAACACATTTTATTAATAAAGAATGTTGAAATGAGCATAGCATTTACATACAAAAACGGTTTTCAACTTGACAATCAACCTTAAATATTACTTAGAATCTCACACACACACAAAAATCCTGACCAGTGGAAGAACAATTGAAAACATCACTATCACAAATTTAAAATATGTTATAGTATATTATAGTACCTATTTGGAGGCTAACGGACATTCCCAACCTGGGGATCCAATATCTTCTTATAGCATACACGTAGTGCACTTACATACATGTAGGCAAAGCACTCATTCACATAAAATTTTTAAAAATTAAACTAGCATGGTACTGGAAATAAAATAGACATATTGATTCATGGAATAGAACTGATTCAGATTTAAACAAACCAGCTTAATATATATGATATAATAAAGGAAATTTGTGCACTATATGGATATGTCTAGATATTATAATTGGATTTTTAAAATTTTTCTATTAAATTATACAAATAACCTTTACATTTTAAGGATATAGGTTGAAGGATTTAGGGAAGAAATGACATAATGTTGAGAATTTGTTTGAAAATAGCACAGTGCTGAGGCAGGATGGGCGTTTGAGGGAAGTGTGCCCATGTGTGGAATCTTGTAGAGGGAAACTACACAGAGGCTTATTAATTCATTCTCTTTATCCGCTTCTAAATGCTTGAAATTTTCACAATTAGAAGCTTTACAAATTAACACAAATTTTAAAAGCATCTCACCCTATGCAGAGGCTAGAGCTAGAGTCATCAGAGTTTCACCCACAAAATACCTACTCCATATACTCTCAGGTACACAATGAAATAAAGCTATTCATATGATTGGATTCTCATTTCAGAATGAAAGAAAATGCTTAAGTGTACAGGAACTACTGACACTAGAAATCTATTGGGATAACAATGAATAACAAATTCATTATCCACTGCAAAAAGGAATATATATATATATATATATATATATATTCCTTGGGATAAAACATCTATTGTTAGATGATACAATGATATAAGAGAACTAATAAATTGAAATAGATGCTTCAAGGGTCATGTGTTTGGGCAGGATGCACAGTGCAGTGGGCAGCTGTGCTCTAATGGAGGACATTCCTTACTGTGAAATACAAGCATGAATCAAAGTCATAGCTCAGATTTTAAGGATTTTAAGCCTGCATGCACAACTGATGATTGATCTTTTTATTGTACCAATTTCAGCTGAGGGACATTTTAAAATCTACTTCCAAGTACATAGTGAACAAAACTTTCAGAATTGCAATCAGATCTTATAAAGGTGATAAAGATCAGAAATGTCATATATGGCTTTCAGAGGATCTTCTCTGTTGCAGGTAACCACTACTTTATGTGTCCCTTCAAATTCAGTATTATTGCTGCTAAATTTTGGAGATGTATTAATAATTACCCTCCTTATGTACAATGTCTTTGTTTTGGAAAATTCAGGAGAAGGAAAAAAATCTTCCCATAAGCACTCTGTTCTGCTTGTTGAGTAAGGAAGGTTTGCTTTGGGAACTAATCCTATGGCATAAGAAATTTCCGTAAATCTTCCAAGGTCAACTAGTTGTTTTTATACTTCGTCCCTTTGAAAAGATTGCACGCACATACACACACATAAACACATACACACATGGCTAAGGAAAGTCTATTTTTAAATCACACCATCAGCACTAAATGATAGGAATAGTAAATTATTCAGGTGCAGCTTAACAATCCATCTGTGCCATACGTTAGAACCTCACAGTATGCACTAAAGCCAGGCTCCCTCTTTAGGAAACTATACTTACTGTCCTCCTGGAATGTCCCAATGGTCACAATATTATAATGGAAAAGAATTGGTTTATGCTATGCTTGCTAGACCAGGTGTTGGCAGCAATCACAAGATGTCCGCCTACAACATTCTATGCTTTGTGCCTGGGTCTGCTCCAGTTGGTTTTCATACGGCAGAAAACAAGTTGTTAATCTGGATTCTCACAGCAACCAGGTTTCACTGATTTCAAAGAAATCTGTGACTTGAATCTGATTTATGTGTACAGAGACCATTTAATCCTCCGAAATGTATCCTAGGTTATCAACTTCTCTACACTAAACAATGGTCAAAATATATTGCACAACCCAAAATGTTGCTTGACTTGAATGTTTACTTAATAACACATTTGTTTCTCTCTTATAGTTGCAAATCCAAATAGTCCCCTTCTGCCAAAAACAAGGCTTTATGCTACTAATATGGATTTAAAAATCAAATCTCACGGAATTGTTAGAAGCAAAGCATGAAAAAAACTGAAAGTTTATTTTCAATATATTGCAGCAAAATCAATTAAATCCTTAAAATAATAACTTTTGGAAATAACATACCACAGTTTAGATGGATAAATTCTTAGTATAATTATTAATAACTTTAGGTTCTATTTATATAATAATCCCAAATTGCTAAAAAGTCATAGTTTTATGTTAAATAACATTTTGATAGAATCCAGGCAGTTAGTCGGCGTCATTAAAAATACATGTCAGGTGAAGAGCAAAGCCAGTGCGACCATTTCAAAACAGACAAACAAGACTTCCCTTTATTTCAGTATCTGAGTGTAGTCACAGGCATAGCATTCAGAGACTGAGGTGGGCTTCACTGAGAACACAATATTTAAAAATGAAGCTTGATCTGAGACAGCTAAGCTGACATACCGCTTTACAGATGGTAAACCCTTCAGTTCTTAAACGTTGTTATCATAATGGAAAGAAAGTGTATGCTTCTATGAACTGTAACTGACATTAATTGTATGTGTCTGTATTTCATCTTCACTGGGTTTTCTAGGGAGGAAAATCTGTCAGAATATAAGAATCCATGAAGATATATTTACCATATTATTTCATGCTAGCCTATTATACTTTCAGAATGTTACTGAGCATACAAATACTAGTCCTCCCTCAGAGATCACATAGTAACAGAGGGAAATAAATGACTCAGGAAGTTATAATATTGCAGAAGTTGTTTTCTTTCATGTACTCTAAAGTAAGAAAAGCAATAAAAACTTAGCATCGTATTAATAAGATTAAGCTAATATAGAATTGAATACAACATATACAATAATAGAAATAAAGATTCTCAAATCAGGACCAGAGAGAAAAATTGATTTTTCACTTCTTATCCAAAAATTGTATTAATTTGGGCAACTAATGTGCTAGACTTTTTCAGCTAATATGGGTTTATATTGGAAAAGTAAACAAACTGTTACTCTCTAAATACAAAGAGAACATTTTCTTTAAAGGAAGTAACCATGAACTGCATCTACTAAAATGAAAGACCCATGGGGCTTGAGTGGCTTTACAATTTGTGTAGTTTCAGTGGTGCCCCATTTGAGTACCTGTTTCCTAGCTGAAGAAACCAATGTGGACATAGCATCTTCCACTAACATGTGTTCTTATGGCTAGAATGAAGTTGGTCTTAAAGCAGAGCTGCGCAAAGATGTGTATCCAAGTCTATTTTAAAAATAAGAACAATTCAGTGCCACTGACATTTTCACATTAAAATTTTAAGGTATCTCAAACTTATCTGGAAACCTGTTATTTATTCCCCAATGCCCAAATAATGTTCCACACCTTCATTCCCCATCTTTAGAACAGCACAAACAACCTCAGATGTTGAAGGATACAGATTTTAATGGAGCTGAGACAATGTGTGGACAGTGATGTAGCAATGTAGTTGTAGATATTTTTGCTTTTCCTCCATGTGAAAGTTATGTTGTGTCTCTGTATTTGTTACTATAGACATAGGAGAAAATCTATAAAAACTAGTTTCCAAAAGATCTCAAAATTTTTCTTTCCAAAAATCTGGGGGAAAAAATCGCCATGAAACTTCATGGACTTTTTTCAAAATATTTGTGTGAAATATCCCCTCTGTTATAGAACATCCATTATTAATGTTGAGAAACTGGGTTATTTTAAATCAAAATGTACAAATAAATGTGAAGTCTATAAAAAAGTCAAATGTGGGATGGACATATGCCAATTTCCATTTTCTTTTTGTATTTTTGAGACAGCCTCCCTTTAGTCCCAGCTGGCCTGGAGCTTGCTCTGTAGAGCAGGCTGGCCTTGAACTCACAGAGAGCCACCTGTCTCTGCCTGCCAAGTGCTGGGATTAAAGGCATGCAGCAGCACCATGCCGGCCAATTTCCATTTTCAAAAGACAATGGCTTTAATGAAAGAGAGGTTAAACCATACTTTAAAATACAAGTGTCTATGCAAAATATACTAGGCTGGAGACTCAGCTCAGTGGTGTAGTGTCTGTGTTGCATGCATGACACCTTGGATTTGAGACCCAGCACTGAAAAATAATAGTCCAATACCTGCTTGTTTCTTACCTTTTCATACTGAGAGAGCCTAGAGGAGACTCCAGAAACAGGAACACACACACACACACACACACACACACACACGAAGAACAAAATCTGATTCAAAGAATATGGGCTTTCACAGTCATTCATCAGCAATGATGTGAGGGATATTCATTATTAGAAAACATATCCATTCAAAGTTCATTGTATCTGAAGAAGACCTAAGCCAAAAAAAAAAAAAAAAAAAAAAAAGAAAGAAAAAGGCACTGGATTTGTGAATACAATTTTTTAATTAAATAAGAAAGTTAGAAGTCTTAATGGACTGATCCAGGTTTTCTAAGAAAAATAAAATGACAGAATAAGATGCATGAGAAATTTATTGAGAGAAATGCACACAAATAATAAAGCATAAATCTAGCAGGAAGCAGATGTAGTGACAACTGTCAAGCCATGTGCGTATCTCACACCAATAAAAACTGAGAAGAGGAAAGAGGACTGGGCAGCAAAAGCAGCTTTGTGCAGAATAAGGTGCTGAAGTCCTGAGGACGGGTCTTCCATCTCAGGAGTCTCGAGTGACAGGACTGGCCTGCTCTAGTCCCTGACCATGCTCAGTGGACATTGGAGTGTGAACTCTGAGGCTTGTAGCAGTTCTGGAAGTCTGTTTCATTGCAGCTATCAGCGGCTATGTCTCTTACAGCAGAATCCTTCAAGGAATGACCAGAGAAGTGCATTTTTATAGCCCAAAATTGACTTTACTAGTATTTCCCTAGTCACCAGTAAATGTATGATTATTTGACTGTTAAACTTGCCTGGGACTCTGGACATGAAAACAGCAGCCTTGGCTAGCTGTTCCCACCACCTGCCCTCTGTGTGGAACCGTTACTAGGAAGTGTGGTTAAACGAAGAGATGCACTTATAAAATGAGATTTTTCAATCTTCCTTTTATTTTTTTATGAGTTAAAAACATTAACATTCTGTGTTAAGCATTTCATGAGAGCTATTGGAAGTAAAATAAATTTTAATTCTTACTTGAAAACAGATCACAAGCAGAATAACATTTATTATTCTGGAATGATTGAAAGCAAATTGTTCTATGTATTACAGTCATTCTAAATATAAAATTTTTAAAAATTGAGAATTATGTGAAATAGTCTAACAGTTTAAGTTTAAACGAGGCAATTAGCTGGTTACAACTGGAACTACCAGGCCCTATTTAAAATAATGAGGTCTGACAGTTAAGGAATCTGAATTATTCATTGATAACTAGCTTTTCCTCATCTGCAAACCATGGCTAGCATTAATAACAGAGGTGTAAGTGTGATAACCAAAGAGTCTGACATTAAGAACGCACATGCAAACATGCTAAATTCTTATTTAATTAAAAAGGATCATGATAGCAATATTTTTCCTCAAAGAAAATCATTAGGCAAAATATTTTTTTTCATATATTTCATCTTTCCTTTTCTCTAAGGTAGATTTTGCAAAAGAAATAATAGTTTTCAATAATATATAAGAAAAATTTCCTTGTATATTATTATTAAGGTGTAATAGTTTTCAATAATATATAAGAAAATCTTCCTTATATATTATTGTTAAGGTATAGAAAACATAAGTATTTTAAAATTACTAAATCTTTAAGATGATCTTGGAATTATAATTCCTTTGCTGTAATACCTTGAAGGAAATTAATTCTATACTTCAACTTTTTAATTGAAAGAGAAAAGTAGGCCATAATAAATTACATGCAAAAAGGCAAATAACTCAATTGATGATCATTTAATAGAAATGAATACTGTGATTACCATGGTCCAATTTACTTACTGGCAGCACAGTTCAAAACTAACAGAATAAATCAAGTTGTTGATCCCCATAATTTTGCACCAGAGAAAGAAAACTTGCACAAGGTCACTAGGCATAAATCCATATTGTCCTTTCCAGTCAGAAATGGTGGAGCCGAAGGAGGGATATATGTATGTATGTAAGTACATTTCAAACTAAAAGACATAAAAGTGAACTCATTTTAGTACATAGAAAATAGGTGGAAAAAAGGATGCCGGGGCATGGTGGCACACACCTTTAATCCTAGCACTTGGGAGGCAGAGGCAGGCGGATCTTTGTGAGTTCAAGGCCAGCCTGGTCTACAGAGTGAGTTCTAGGACAGCTGGGGCTACAGGGAGACCCTGTATCGAAAAGACCCCCCCCACACCATAAAAACATAAATAAATAAATCAAAATACATGAAATAATAAATAGGTAGAAAAAAGGAATAAAAACAAAAAGCGTCTTTGTATATTAATTACTTTTATGTAGCTGTGACAAAATAACTTGAGGGCAAGAGTTTAAGGGAGGGAAGATTTATTGGGTCTCAGAGTTTCAGATCTGCCATGGTCCCTTGTCCCAAAAACATGGGGAGACCATGGTGGCACATGGAACTGGTAGAGGAGGAGGTTTTTCCTTCCTTGATGGACAAGAAGCAGAAAATGAAAAAGGGGCTGTGGACCAGGTCTGACCTTCAGAGGCACATGTCTACTGACTCACTTCCTCTAGCTAGGGCCCACCCTTTAAGTTCCAACACTTACCAGATGTGGTACAGCACTCAACACATGAAGCCTAGAGCACACTCTATGGTCTCTCTACAAAGTGCCACGTGGTTTCACTGGTCAGTATCTCTTTTCTTCAACATTGGCTCTAGATGTGTCATTCAACACTTTATACTGACTCTTAGATTATCAATTTTTTTTCTTTTTTTCTTTTTTTTTTTTTTTTTTTTTTTTGAGACAGGGTCCCCTTTAGTCCGTGCTGGCCTTGAACTCACAGAGATCTGCCTGCCTCTACCTCTGCCTCTGCCTCTGCCTCCTGAGTGCTGGGATCAAAGGCATGCACCACCAAGCCTGGCAGATTACCAACTATTTCAAACAATCAGGCTGACTCTATTCCTCACTGTAACTAAAACATTCCTGGCTGATGCATATTGTTGTATATGATATTTAAAATATAGTGAACCTATTCATTCTCTAAAGTATTCTAATTTTCCCATTCCATAATGAGGGTACATTATTTAAGAGCTCTGAGTATTAAAGACCTGCCGAACGACAAGGTGTGATCTGTGTGAGATACTGAGCTTTAGGTTTGGATTATTAGAATCCTCAGCACACAGTTGACAAAACTAAATTTTAAGAGACCAATTAACTCACTGAATGTTAACATATTTATGCTCAGAGAACCAGGATTTAGATTACTGTCCATGTAAATAAAAACCCAGGCTCATAATTATCAAACTACATTCCTAGTATTCTGAAACTCAAGGGAATTTGGGCCATATTACACAGAACTGTAAATAAATGGCCATAAACACTCCTGAGATATGTCATTACATCATAAACACAAGTTTAAGAAATTACTATTGAAATACTTAAGTAGAAAAATTTACACAAATAAAAATATACACCAAAATGAAATAAAAGACTACAACTAGCGAACAGGGTCTCTAAATCTCATATTCCATTTTTCTCCCTGGGATTCTTCAGTACCATAACCCAGAAAATAAATAAGTAAGTAAGTAAGTAAGTAAGTAAATAAATAAATAAATAAATAAATAAATAAATAAATAAATAAAACGGTAAATGACTCTAGTTACGCCTATAGTGTCCCAAGAGTCCAAGTAAAGACTGTTCTAAATTGGGCTTTCATATCTGTCTCTGTGCCTGGATTTATGGCTTGGCACCTATGCATTTGTAACACACTGGTCTCTTCAGAACGACTTAGAAAAGGAGGGTTTGAAAGATGGGTTTTTTTATTAGTGCAGATGTATATGGCATAACCTGATTTTTTTCAGTACAGATGTCAGTTACAGTATACCTATCATGCTCAGCAGATTGTGTCATTGGTCAAGCAGGAGAGAAACCCCAATATAATGATTAATAATCAATGTGTCTGGCCTTTAAGTCCACCCAGAGGGGAAATGAAACACTGATATTGAATCTCTCCCTGAAGGAAGAAAAACACTTAGGGTGGAAAAAGAGGGCAGGATGAGACTCCCTTGGAGGAATATAAATAGTGGAGCTGTCGAGTCTTGGGTTCTGCTTGGTTTAGTTCAAAATCTTGTAAAGGAATGGTACATGAGGTTTGTATCATCGTTTCTTTTTGTAATAAAACCACTAATATAAATAAGATAAGTAAAATGTAAGGATATGAGTTTAATGCTCTCTCTCCCCCTTTCCTGGCAGCTACCCTCCTGTCCCCCTCCTTCTGCCAACCTAGCATAGTAGCTTGAAGGAGGTAAAGGGAGAAGTTTCCATCTAGTATACTGCTAATTCCACAGGCAGGGAATTACTAGGGTTTATTTCTGAAAAGGTTAGTCTGTGTATTCTTTGTTGACTAACTCCCTAATTTCCTGAATTTCTTTGCTCCCCTCTTTCCTTCTTTATTCTGTTCAGTTAGCTACATTTGTCCTCTAAGAGGAAATCTGGCAGAGGTATGTGAAACTCAGGTACACAATCCCACTGATTATTTTATGCTAATGAATGAACTATCTAGCAATATAATATTTCATTATTTGTGCCCTCCTGGTGGTAGCAAAAGATAAATTCTAGAGTATCTTTAATTAACTAAAGGGAGTAGAAAGAAATCTCTGTGGGTTAATAATATTTATGGCCCTAAAATGAACAAAATAACAGATGAAGGTGGGCAAGGGCACCTAAATGGTTGACAAATCTTAGAGAGTTAATTAAAACAAAATTCATGCTTATTTTGGCCTTTTCATCTGCATACAGTATTGATGCCAGGGAACAATGAATGGAAAAATTAAACGTTCTCATTCTTTGTCTTAGCCTATGTGATCTAAATAGTCCACCCTTTTCTTCCTTCCTCCACTACCGCCCACCATTCAGTTTTTATCTCAATGTTTTCTCATAAGACTCCTAACTTTTCTCAAACTTATGAAGACAAATTTCTTCTTAATCTGTTTGACTTGTGTACTGAAATTAACTTCTTGAAATGAAGCTGTGTGCTTACCAACAGCCGGATTATTCATTTCTGAGCATTGAAGGGAAGTACCATTAGTCTTTCAAAAAAAATGTCATAGCAATTCTTAGATGGAACTTGACTCTAGTTATTTCCCCTGAAGTGAAAACAAAAATGAAGTTATCATCTACTGAGTGATTATCAGGAACAAGCATTGCAAAGATTGTTCACAATGTGTGGACAGCAAGGCCCAAGAAATATGAACCCAGATAAAAGAAGGAATGGAGAGCTGTCAAGGATTCACTCTGAACTATCCATGATTTTTTTTTCACAGTATCTGCCCTGCTCCCAAGAACAAACATAGCCCATCCTTTCTTCTTCTTCTTCTTCTTCTTCTTCTTCTTCTTCTTCTTCTTCTTCTTCTTCTTCTTCTTCTTCTTCTTCTTCTTCTTCTTCTTCTTCTTCTTTTTTGTCTCTATAATACAGGGTCACCCTTTAGTCCCAGCTGTACTGGAACTCAATATGTAGACCAGGCTGGACTTGAACTCACAGAGATCCACCTGCCTCTGTCTCTTGAGTGCTGGGATTAAAGGTGTGTGCCACCACATTCAGTGGGATTCTTCTTTAGCACTAAAATCATAATGGAAAAAATGCATATATAATATTAGTGCAAACTTAAAGTATTATCCAACCCTAGTACCAAATGTGAAACTTGGAGCCTCTTACTAGATGTTATTACGCCTTGTCCCTAAAATAGTTTGAAATGTTCACTATCTGCTACAGTGTTCCATAGAGATAAGTAAAAATCCCACAATAATTGATTTCAAGAATAACTAAGAACACCTAGAGCTTTTTCTGAGCTTCCTATTATAATTGAAGTCACCCTGATAGAAACTTTATACACAACAGTTTTGTCTGGACAAAATCTGGTCTTAGACCCAGGTCCTATCATAGAAGATGCAGCCTCAGCAAGTCTCCCAAAGTATGAAGCTGGTAGGACTCCTGGCTCCCAACAGCTCCCAAGGAGAGTGATTGGTCTGACAGAGAATTTATCCTTTATTTTATAATAAGCATACCGGTTCCCTCCTTCCCAGAGCCAGAGAACCTCATGTACTTCATTGACTCTAGGAAAACTAAACCTTCAAAAATATTTTATGTGATATGTTTAAAAAGATATTCAGCCAAGAGGGAACATGAAGGCCTAGAAAGAGTTCCCACTCCCCTTTATAAACTTTGAGCCCTGGGATAGAGAATATCTCAACCTGAGGTAGGGGAATCATTTCATAATACAACCACTAATAATTAATGTCTTTGGGACTGGAGAGATGGCTCAGCGGTTAAAAGCACTGGCTGCCCTTGGAGAAGACCCAGGTTGGAATCCTGGGTTGAAATCTGAAGTGTCCATAGACTTCTTTTTGTGTGGTAGGTTGAGGTAGCATGTTTCACCTTAATTTGATAGATGAAAGAGTTCTGTTCCTTAACTACAGAAATCAATGAAATAGAATTTGCTTTTCATGGGTAATGTCTAAATAATTTTATTTCTAATTTTTATCTTCCGCTAAAATAATCATAGAAATTTTCATCAATACATTGTCATTTATTAATGTTGTCACAATGATTTTTAAACTGTTTCTCTTAACGTCAGACAAACATTCTCCAAAAACAAAGATTCAAGTCATCTTTTCATTAACATTGATGGCGACCTACCCTTTTAAACATGCTTTAGTTGTGGTTGTGCAACAGCATTAGTAAAAGACAAAAATATGAGTGAGCCTATGTCAAATTACAGGAAAATAACATTTAAAAGAGTTTAATTCATGTCCTGATCATTTACAACCTTTGTTTCTTTAACCAGGCAACTTCATCTACTTGAATAATATATGATTATTCTGAGAAATAAATGTGACATTGTATGGCAAACCCTAAGGAATGAGAAGGTAGCAGGAATGCACATAGGCTGTATGGATTTAAAAGAGTAAAATTCATAGTTATTATGGTTCTGGTACTGCATATATTTCTAACAATAAAAACAAACATTTACTAGACAAGAAAATTTTAAAAACTACAGTTAGTAATATAATAGCCTTTATTTTTCAGTTCTGTTCTTTAATTAATATATAGCATCATTAAGATGATCCTTAGGCATGTGGCATCAGCAATGATTATAACATAGAAATGCTTCCTCAGCATTACGATTTCTTTTTGACATCTATCCTCATGGGACAGATTCTTTCACTAAATTACTCATTTTAATTGAGAATTACAAGACTGCACAGGGGGTTTGCCATGCTGAGATCAAAATGACTGAAGTGTCCATAGACTTCTTTTTGTGTGGTAGGTTGAGGGTAGCATGTTCCACCTTAATTGATAGATGAAACAGTTCTGTTCCTTAACTATAGGAATCAATGAAATAGCATTTGCTTGTCACAGGTAAAGTCTAAATAATTTTATTTCTAATTTTTATCTTCCACTAAAATAATCATAGAAACTTCTGTCAATACACTGTCATTTATTAATGTTGTCACAATGATTTTTAAACTGTTTCTCTTAACTTCAGACAAACATACTCCCACTCATATTTCCTGTGGAAGTCTTCATACATAAAAATTTCTATGGTCCCATTTCCAAATTACAAATGTGAAAAAAAAACTTCTTCCATTAACCAAAGCAGAAAATAGATGAAATGTATAAAGGGAAAGGTTAATGGTATAACAGGATCAGTTTATATAAAAATATTTAAGCTCAGACAGGGAAGTGACACCTACATATAAAGATTAAAACATAAACATTTGTATCTTGAAACTTAACTGGCACAGAGCATGAGGTTTCCCAAAAATAAGATAGCAAATGAAACATTTTAAAAATTACTAGGTATTAAGACCTTAGGATTTCAGACATTTTCAAGAACCATAATAGTATGGGCTGTAGAAATTGTATGTTCTATGATTATTCTTCTTAAAGGTAAATAAATGGCTAAGGGTCTTGCCCTAGATCTAAGAAAGGTGCTAGGCAGAGGCAGGAGATCCTGGTCCTCGATTCCTGTCCTAAAGCTTTTCCACAAGTCTGTGAAATGGCTTTAAATTTGGATTCTTCTTGAAGAAAGCAAATGAAAGAATATCTAGACAGAACTGGAAGTTGAAGGACTGTGGGCACAGTCGCATCAGAAGGCAAGGAGCAGCAAATGTTTATCCTAAAACTCATCTCATCCTGGTCCTTTCTATTCTTTCCTCCAGTCTTTGCATTTGTACTTTCTTTAAAAACCTTATGACTTTGGAAGAATTGCCACTCACATTAATTCCCCCTTTGACAAAAGTCTCATCACTTTTAAAATCATTTTCAATGTGCTGACTTTTATTGGACACCTACTAAGAATATCAAGATGTTTGACATGGGAACACAGGCTGTACACTTCATCTTTCTGTGTGAAAACCTCAAGTAAAAAAAAGAAAAAAAAACTCAAAGGAGGTTTCAACATTTAATCTCAGCCTTGTGTGAGAGATGATCACTAAGCTTATTTCACCTTCTTGGCTTCAGCAAAAGCATGGTGTTTAGTCCCTTGCATCAGCATGGAGCTCAGTGGCTACTTCTTGCCAATGAAACATAAGCTGAAGTGACTTGTCACTTCACAGCTAAAGCAAAGAAGAGTGGATGTGTCTCATACTTTCTTTCTGATTTTCTGGTTAGATATTAGATTCCAGGCATTGAAAATGATGATCCATCTACCCACTTACAACCTACACTATGGGGAGAAGCTGTTGACATATTAAGCTTTTTGACATGCCTAAATTTTGTAGTTTCTTGTTTTAGCAAGTAGCCCACTCAGGTTTATAAAGTCCCTGACAGCTAGGTATCAGATGTTAAAGAAAGCTACTGCATGAGGGTTAAACCAGGGGTGGTAGTTGACCCCTGTAATCTATACACTCAGAAAGCTGAGGCAAGAAAATCTCAAGTTCCAGGGCAATCAGGGCAATATAGTGACATCTTGTCTTCTAGTGCGAGAGAAGGGGAGGAAATGGGCAAAGATGGAGATCTTAGTTTTCACTCTTTCCAGAAACATTTCCTCTACAAACTACTTTTCTCATCACAGAATAACATAGAATAACATGTGAAAGTACTTTAACCCCCTTGATACATTTTCCAAATTATATGCCCACAGAAATATTCATTTTAATAAAGGTTTTTAAAGAGATTTTAAAACTATTATGTTATAGAATAAACTTGGTCTATTTTCCTTATAATATAGCCATTTTAGATGTTGAAGGGATATTAAATAAGCAGTATATCAAGCTGAAGTCTTTTTTTTTTTTTTTGTATGTGTATGAATGTACTGTCTGCATGCAGGTCTGTGCACCCGTGTCGTGCAATGCCACGGAGGTCAGAAGAGGGTCTCAGACTCCCCTGGAACTGGAGTTCTCCTGGAATTGGAGTCACAGACGGTTCTCAGCCGCCATGTGGGTGCTGGGGATCGAACCCGGGTCCTCTGCAAGAGCGTCGGTGCTCTCAACCGCTAGGCCATCTCTCCAGCCCTTCAAGCTGAAGTCTTAAACCATGATTTTCCTATGTCTGCCTTATTTGACCCTTAAAGAAGACACTGAATTCTTAAAACTTAAATTGTATTATGTTAGGCCATATAATAGGATTCTCAATTGATAATTAGTGTGGTAGCATTCAAAACTCCTTCTGGTCTTAAATGTGTCACATCATAGGAAAAAAAAAAAAACATAAGCAAACAAATGAAAAGTAAATAACAGATTGTGATTTAGTGTTTCAGATTTGAATCCTGACTCCACCATTTCTTGTTTCTTATCGTCTAACATTGAACAAGTTTTATGACCTCAGTTTACTCATCTACAAATATAGAAAAGTCTTGTTAACTTTTTAACATACTTAAATGTGCTAAGAATTTGAATGTTCTTAAAACAGCCTCTGACAATATAATCAAAAATGCTAATTATTATTAAGATGATACAACACTATATAGTTCAATTTTATTCTATACTTTATGCCCAAGGGATGATAAAACAAGATCTAGATTTGCCCACAGAGCCTCAACAGATTAGGCAGGAAAATCTTAAACTGGGAAAATATTAGTTTTAGTCGGTGTTCAAGATATGAATACAGTAATTTGAATTTTCACAGGATAGCTTATACTATGGTTTAAATTTATTCTTTCCAAGTAAGCCTCATACCAGAACCCCTTTTCATAAAATGTTTATTAAGTTAGTTTAAAAAAAAAACACTACATATTCAGCATTTTACCTAAAGGGAAGAAAAATAATTTTCATCTTCAGAGATATTAAAATGTTTAGTATCAAAATTTGTATTTTAGACTGTAAAAGTAAATATCAATTAGTCTTATCTTAAGTGTGCATCTTACTAATGCTTATTAATCTTGCTAAATGTACTTGTTAGATATGCAAATAGGGAGCAAACTATATGATATTTTTCTCCATTAAAATTATATTCAATAGCAAGAATTTAGGGCTCCATTCACACCAAGATTAAATATGCAAAAGAAGAGCTTCCCCCACATTTTATTCCTTTAGAATATTTTAATAAAAGATTAACTTCTGCTATGAACACTCGCATGTTTTTTATCTTCCAATATCTTTGCTCTGATTTTACCTTTCTACATTCTGTTCTCTAACCTTCAGTCAGAGCCTTCTCTGCTGTTTCTTGCACCTTTCAAATGCTTGTGGACAATGATGGAGGGAGAGAGAAAGCCAGCAAACACAGTTCTAAGACCTCTTTGCCCCACCAGCACGCAACTCATTTAACAGTATACAAATGATTTAACAGTAATCCCAGCTGAGTTCCCAGAGGAAATCATTTCCATTCCCACCCCTGCTTGTAGATGGAGGTCATGTTTCTTTCTCTCCTTAGTCACTGCTCAGCCAAACTATTCATATTTACATAATTTTCCCAGTAGTGTTGGGTAAACTTTCTGAAATCAGAGCAGTTTGTAGAGTTGCACTTCCGAGAAGTGATGCATGCTAGAAGAAGTGCAGAGATCCTGGTCCAGGGCATGCATGATGAATTTGTATTTTCTCCATGCTAGATATTCTTCTCTCACCTCTCCAGAGGCAGCCTTTGTTCTTAGAGCCTGCATTCTATGACTTTAATGTCTGATTTCTTGTATGGCTTGGTAAAACTGAAGCACTAAGGTGTCAGATGGCAGAAGAAATTGGACCGAGGGTATTTGGCCCTTGTTTATGTCCCTTCTGTACCTCAGATTGCCAAATGGCTATATTCTTAAACTTCTGTAAGAATTTACCTTCAGTTTAAGCATAGGTGCCCTCTTTCTTTTNTTCTTTTCCTTTATTTATTTATTTATTTATTTATTTATTTATTTATTTATTTATTTTGGTCTTTTCAAGACAGGGTCTCCCTGTAGCCCCAGCTGTCCTGGAACTCACTCTGTAGACCAGGCTGGCCTTGAACTCACAAAGATCCACCTGCCTCTGCCTCCCAAGTGCTAGGATTAAAGGCATGCACCATCACGCCTGGCCCATGGGTGCCCTCTTACATGTGCGTGGAACCCCTCCAGAGTTCTATACTATTTCTTTCTCCTCTCTGTAGGACTGAAGTTGTTACCTTCTCTCCCACTGTTTCCTGTCCCGAGGGATGACTCATGCTCCCTTAGCTTCCATAAAATTTACTCATGTATTGTACAGTTCCTTCCCTGTTCTCTCCTGTTGACTCTTGGAGAGCCCTCCTACTTTTTCACTACCCCTCCCCTTTTGTGTTGCCCCAAATCGAATTCATAGCAATTCTAAAATGACTTCAAGCAAGTGGAAACTATTGGGCACTAGAGAGAGTATCCAAATAACCAAAGAGAATGGAATTGTTCTTTTTCAAAGTTCAGTGTTTGGTATATTGAGAATCCTGAGATAACTACTAATTTAATATAAGTCTAATCAGAGGGAAAAAGAAAAGTGATTAGAAGTCTATTATCTTCAAAGCTCAGAGAGTTAATCTTTTTTATCATGTTTTGAGATTCTTCAATATCCCTCTTTCCTGTCAACACCAGGTCTATTTGAATGGACAGAATTAGTCCTGTTCTACAAACCAGACACCTTGATTCTAGCACTAAGGCTAGTACTTGCACTAAGTTGGATGACTTGGAGCAAATCACATCATTTCTTGACTTTTATTCTTCTTTAGTACAGCAAAGCACAGTTCTACCATATCAGAAATCTCATATGCACAGTCCTCCTAGAGAGTCACAATCCTTTAGGAAAGCACTTCCTTCACAAACATACCGAGGGCTAAAGTCCTTCTTGTCATGTAGTCCATCTGTCCTTCCACAGTCTGTCGAGTTTTAGTCAGCAAAGGAATAAAAGACTTGCCCTGCAAAATGTGCTTTGTGTCAACTTGTATAGACAGTGGTCATACTCTTCTTACTCTTCAAAATGGCATGTCCAATGGGGTGGTGTTTGAAGCATTTTGGGGGGGACTAAGATGGGTAGCCCAATGAGCACTATCTGAAGCCTGCTTTCAAGATGATCAGCCCTTGTGTCTCATCTAGTCTTAGTCAATCCCTTCCTCAGGAGTCATTCATTTTGACATCCCTTTGTTTTCTAACACAGTCTTTTCCTCTCTTCATAAATCTATAGTCAGCTTCTCAAACCCATCCTTTAACTTTATGTCATATTCAAATATAATTCTTCTGTAAAATATTTTTCTGCACCCTGTTCCCCAACTGGTCCTCCCACCTCTGCTAACATTCCATCACAATATGCTGTTCATATCTAATTACTATAGCACACATCTCCCCTGACCCTTGCTAGCTGTTGAGCTTTGGTGCCTCACTTTAAATCAACAACAAGTGCCCCAGCACAAGGCAAATAATAATCATGTTATTTAATATAATAAATTTAAACCATATCAAAGATCAGATTGTAAAATGCACTTGTTTGGCATTTAAAAAAAAAAAAAAAACAATGTATATTTTAGTGTAACTCAACCCTAGAATCAGATATGTAACTGACCAGACCATAAACAACATGACCCGAAAATAAGAACTACAAATGTAAGTTGCCCAAAAATGCTCTGTGGCAAAGGGAAAATATTCTATCACTGAAACAAATTTGTCCTGCAAGTTGACAATAAGCTAAGAAAAGAGGAAAGACACGAAATGCGTTAAGGAAGTGGTGCAGGTATGGAGGTAATGGCAGTCCTATGTATTCTGCTATTACTGTGTTCCAAAAGCCTCTCACAAGTTCAACATAATGGACTTGTCTAGAAACTAAGTTTATGGACAATGCTGCAAATTTTTCATTAAGCCTGAAGTATGTCCCAGCTAAACCAGTGTAACATATCCATGACAGTCAATGAAACTTATTAAGGACTTAACATGTTCTTTTTAAAAAATGTATATTCATTTTACTTTTTTTTTTTTTTTTTTTTTTTTTGAG
>VZQC01015190.1:981687-1084583 GCA_009823505.1 Rhizomys pruinosus
CAATTGATGCTGAAAAAGCCTTTGACAAAATCCAGCATCCCTTCATGCTTAAAGTCCTAGAAGGAATTGGATTGGAGGGATCATTCCTCAATGTAATCAAAGCCATATACAGGAAACCCACAGCCAATATCATCCTAAATGGGGAAATGACGGAAACATTCCCTTTAAAGGTAGGAACTCGGCAAGGCTGCCCCCTATCACCACTCCTCTTCAATATAGTGCTTGAAACACTTGCTAGAGCAATAAGGCAAGAAAAGGATATTAAAGGAGTACTAATTGGAAAAGAGGAAGTCAAACTATCCCTATTTGCTGATGATATGATTGTTTACTTAAGGGATGCAAAAAACTCCACCAGAAAACTCCTAGAAACGATTAACAGCTTCAGCAAAGTGGCAGGATACAAAATTAACCTTAGAAAATCAATGGCCTTTCTTTACACCAAGAACAAGCAACTGGAGAAAGAATTCAAAGAGACCTTCCCACTCACAATAGCCTCAAAAACAATAAGATACCTAGGAACAAACCTAACCAAAGACACCAAAGACCTCTACAACAAAAATTTTAAACCCTTAAAGAAAGAAATTGAAGAAGACCTCAGAAGATGGAAAAACCTCCCATGCTCATGGATTGGGAAAATTAACATTGTAAAAATGTCCATTTTACCAAAACTCTTGTATAGATTTAATGCAATCCCAATCAAAATCCCCAAGAGTTTCTTCACAGGCTTGGAAACAAAAGTTCTTAAATTCATTTGGAGAAACAAAAGACCCCGAATAGCCAAATCAATCCTGAGTGAAAAGAGCTACACAGGAGGGATCTCTATACCAGACTTTAAACTATACTACAGGGCTATAGTCATAAAAACAGCTTGGTACTGGCACAAAAACAGACCAGTTGACCACTGGAATAAAACTGAAGATCCAGACCTGAGCACATACAATTTCAGCCATCTCATATTTGAGATTCCCCATTTAGGATGATATTGGCTAAGACAACAGCTCCAGAGAAAGTAGACTGTTCTGCTTCTCATCCACCTGTGCCCCTTTTCTAAGCCTAGGGAACAATCTGCGGAAGAGGGGGCACGGTAGAATGTAAGGGCTGTGTTTGGGGTGAATGGTGAAACTACAACAATATAGACTGGACACTCATTTGATCAACTTGATTGAACATACAAGCCCCCCTGCTGGATGGTGGGACCCATGAGCTGTGTGGGTTTGGGCACAATGCCTCGCAAATTGGTTTTACATGAAGGATGCTTGTACTCACAAATTATCACTTATTGTTAAAAAAATGAAAACAAAACAACAAAACAGAGAAAGATGAAGAAAAGTTACGGCAGAATGCATGATCTGGGATGGGTAGTGGTGGGGTGGGGGGAAGGTAAGGGGATATATGCCTGAACTGAATTGGAAAATGATGTATAAAATACACAAAGCATCAATAAAAATAAAAATAAAAATAAACAAAATAAATCTAGAAAAATCAGTAGCCTTTTTCTTCACCAACAACAAGCAACTGAAAAAGGACTACAAGGAGAACTTCCGACTCACAATAGCCTCAAAAACAATAAAATACCTAGGAAAAAAACTTAACAAAAGACACCAAGGATCTCTACAACAAAAATTTTAAACCCCTGAAGAAGGAAATTAAGGAAGACATCAGAAGATGGACAAACCTCCCATGTTCATGGATTGGGAAAATAAATATAGTAAAAATGTCCATCCTACCCAAATTCGTGTACAGATTTAATGCAATACCAATCAAAATCCCCAAGAGTTTCTTCACAGGCTTGGAAAAAAAATCCTCAATTTCATTTGGCAAAACAAAAGACCCCGAATAGCCAAAGCTATTTTCACCCCTGGGCTAAAAGAGCAATACAGGGGGGATTGCTCTACCAGGCATCAAACTATACTATAGGGCTATAGTCATAAAAACAGCTTGGTACTGGCACAAAAACAGACCAGTTGACAAATGGAATAAAATTGAAGATCCACACCTGAGCACATACAATTTCAGCCACCTCATATTTGACAAGGGGGCCAAGAAGACACATTGGAAGAAAGACATCTTCAGCAGGTGGTGCTGGCAAAACTGGATCACCCCATGTAGAAGAATGAAATTAAACCCCTACCTCTCACCCTGTACAAAAGTCATTTCAGATGGATCAAAGACCTCAACGTGAAATCCAAAACTCTGGAGGTGATAGAAGAAAAACTCGGCAGCAGACTACAGGACATAGGTGTAGGAAAAGACTTCCTAAATCAGACAGCAGTTGCACAAGAAATAAGATCGACAACTGACAAATGGGACCTCATTTAACTCAAAAGCTTCTGTACATCAAAGCAAACAATAAAGGAAGTGAAGAGAAAACCCACAGAATGGGAGGAAACTATCACAGCAGATACATCTGACAAAGCATTAATTTCCAGAGTAAACAAGCTACTCAAAAAACAAAGAAGAAAACAAATGAATCACTCCAAAGATGGAGCAAAGAACTGAATAGAGACTTCACAGAGGAGGAATTAGTGATGGCTGAGAAACATCTTAAGAAGTGTTCAACATCACTAATAATTAAGGAAATGCGAATTAAAACCACTTTAAGATACCATCTTACTCCAATAAGTACTGGAGAGGTTGTGGGGAAAGGGGAACACTCATCCATTGCTGGCGGGAATGTAAACTTGTCCAGCCACCATGGAAAGCAGTGTGGAGAACCCTTAGAAGATTCAAAATGAGCCATTTGACCCAGTCATACCACTCCTGGGTATATACCCACAAGACTCATCTTACTGCAGAAATACATGCACAGCTATATTTATAGCAGCTCTGTTCACAATAGCAAAAAGCTATATATAAACATATATAAACCTAGTATAGCAATCCACCCTGCATTACTCTTTAGCTCAGAGTTGCTTTTGCTATCCTGGGTAATTCATATTTTAATATGAATTTTAGGATGTTTTTCTATTTCTGTGAAGAAAGTCATGGAGTTTCTGATTGATATTGTATTGAATCTACATATTATTTGGGTGGGATGGTCATTTTTTTCCTTACATTAATTTTTATTGAGTGCATTTCATACAACATTTCTTAATCAAATTTAGACTCATTCTTCCATTCATGCCCACCTCTTATGTACCCTTGTCCCCTGCCAGAGCTCATGGATTCTGTCATACATGTAAAGTCCTGTCTTGCATCTTTTTCTCAGTCTTTTATAACCTTTTCAATGCACAAGTTTACTGTTTTGGTCAGTTCTTTGAATAACTTTTTCTCTCTTTGTTGATCCCTTTAATTTTATATTATTCCAAAATATGCATATATACACTCTACACATAAATCAAAATTACAAATTCTGAAAAGAAACTATAGCTTAATTCCTAAACACATTTAGAGATTCACATTTTAACAGTAAAGTTGCATGCAGGTAAAAAGATGTGTAACTTGCCAGGCATGGTGGCACATGCCTTTAATCCTAGCACTTGGGAGGTAGAGGCAGGTGGATCTCTGTGAGTTCAAGGCCACCCTGGTCTATAGAGAGAGCTCCAGGACAGCTGGGACTAAAGGGAGACCCTGTCTCAAAATACCCCCCCAAAAAAACAAGATGTGTAACTTTACAATCTTTTTGTTTAGAGTATGAATACGTATCTTCCATTCATATATGGTAATTACAATGTGTGAATACAATTGGTAGGACAATTCTAGAGCCCATTAAGAGATTCACATTGGAATAACACAGTTGCTTTCAGATATTTATTGATCTATGAGTCTATTTTTGTGCCAGTATCACACTGTTTTTAGAACTATACCTCTCTCTCTCTCATATATATATATATACATATATATATATGAGATATATATATATCTCATATATATATGAGATATATATATATGTCATATATATGTGTATATGTATATTTATATACATATATATTTATATACATATATATATCTCATATATATATGAGATATATATATCATATATATATATANATTATATAGTATGTACTATATATAGTATATTGGAGAGAGAGGGAGACAGGTATAGTTTCTAAAAACGTGTTGATACTGGGCCACAAAATAGACTTCATTAGCATCCCAAATAAACTATCCTGAAAGCAACCCCTGTGTTATTTCCCCCAATGTGAATCTCCTTATATGAGCGCTCTTAGAATTGTCCCTACCCAATGTGTATCTTCACACACTTGTAAAATTCACCATATACTGCAAATAGGCCCTACAAACTACGCTCATTCATTACTCTACAACAAAAAAAGCCATTGCTAAAGTTAACATCCTTGTTTTTTCATGGGGCGGTATTTTCGAGACAGGGTCTCACCCTTTAGCTCCCAGACTATGTCCTGGAGCTCTCTCTATAGACCAGGCGCTGGCCCTTGAACTCGTCTAAACACCGAGAGATACCTGCCTCTACCCTCCCATAGTGCTAGGGAAGTCACCCGTAAAGGCACTGTGCTCCACCATGCCCTTGGCAAAAGTTACACATCCTTTTTACCTGCATGGCAACTTGTACGTTTAATAACGGTGAATCGCGTAGAATGTGGCTTTAGCCGAATATATAAGCCGTTATAGTTTCTTTTCAGGAATTTGGCTAATTTTGGTTTATGTGTAGAGTGTATATATGCATATTTTCAATAATAATTAAACCATTAAAGGGCGCTCAACAAATGGAGAAATAAAAGATGTATTCAAAGAACTGACCAAAACAGTAAACTTGTGGCACTTTGAACACACGGTTATCAAGAAGACGTGAGAAAAAGATGAGAGACAGGAACTTTACAATGGATGACAGATCCATTGAGCTCTTTGGACAGGGGACAAGGTACATAAGGAGGTGTGGGCATGGATGAGAGAATGAGTCTAAATTTGGATTAACGAATGTTGTATGGAAATGTGCACTCAATAAAAATTAATGTATAGCGAGAAAGAAAATGACGCATACCCAAACCCCAAATAATATGTAGATTCAATTAAAATCAATACAATCAGAAGACGCTCCATTAGACTTGTCTTCAACAGCAATAGAAAAAAACATCGCTAAAATCATGATACAAGATATGAATTATCCCCGAGGATTAAGCCAAAAACAAAGCAACCTCCTGAGAGCCTAAAAGAGTAAATGTCAGGGTGGCGTTTTCCATCTTGTTATACCCCTTGCCTATACGTAGGTTTATATTTGTTATACTATAGCTTTTTTGTTATTGATGTTGAACCAGAGCTGCCCCTATTAAATTGAAGAATCCAAAGCTATGACATGCACTAGGTATTTTCTCGCCCCAGTAAGTAGTGAAGTCTTTGTTGGTTATATAACCCAAGCGCAAGTGGTCAGCCTCAAGCTGGGCGTCAAATGGCGCTCAAATTTTGAATCTTCTCAGCGGTCCCACAGCCTGCCTTTCCCATGGTGGACTGGGAACAACAAGGAAGTCTTACATTGCCAAGGTTTCCGCGCCAGCGTTAATCTTTTCTAAACAGAAGGCTAAGGTACGTCCAGTCCCTTACTCCCCCACAATCCTCCTTCGTTAGTACTCTATTGCGAGTACCAAGATGTAATCTTAATAGTGGTCTTTAATTTCCGCCAACTTTTCCTTCTTGAATTAATTAGTGACTGTTTGAATGACAATCCTTACTTTCAATAAATTATGTTTCCTTCGAGCCATCCTGATCTCTATCAACAGGTATTCCTCCTCTAGTGAAACAGGTCTACTATTGCTCAGTTCTCTTGCATATATCCATCTTCCTATGGCCGCTTCGTGGATTTTCTTTTTCAATTTCTTTTGTTTTTGGTTTTTTTCTCTTTTTTCTTTTGTCTTTTTTGAGCTAGCTTTGTTTACTCCTAGTGGAAATAAGCCTCTTTCGCTCAGAATATATCTAGCCTGTGATTAAGTTTCCCTCTTGCCCATTTTCTGTGTTGAGGTTTCTTCTTCCACTTCCTATGTTTGTCTGATGGTAACCCAGAAGGTTGAAAGTAATGATCGTCGTGACCGTATCCTGCGTCTGAGAAATGGCCGAGATTGAACTCAGCGACAAGAATGCCCACTGCGAACCGATAGATCAAAGCTACACAGCGGGTGCGACCTGACTATCAAACTCCCCCAGTTCCACTGTTCCCTTCGAAACTTCCCGTACCTGCGCCTTAGCAGGGGGTTGTGGGTTATGGTGGCGGGTCCTGTGGGGGGACTGGGTGACGTGGGGTCTACCTTTTAGGCTCGACTTTATTTTGGCTTTCTATATATAATAAAGAACACATGCGTACTTTTTGCCTGCTCTTGCCCGCACCACTCTCGGTAGACTCCTCTCCGCCTCCCGTATAGCTCGTACTGTGGCACCCCACACAGATTAGACCAGCCGCTGCACCCATAGGTTACGCCGCCTGGCGCCCTTGCGCCCAGCGCTCAAGCCACCGGCTCCGCCACCGTGCCATGCACTCACCTCAAATACTACCATCCCCCGAACTGTGTCCTACCGACGACTTATCCACCCCGTGCGCGCCGTGTACACCTCATTCGACATGCACACACTACCTCCCGTCTACTCCTCCCCTCGTCTGCTTAGTTCTCTGGCAGCCAACTAACTTCATCACTTTAAGAACCACGCCTGCTCCGCACTTCCAAATTATTCACTTCAACTAATTCACAGGACAATCGTGCCGCAATTAGAAACCACTTCCGTTAAGACTACCCATCCTCTACCTCCCATATAGCCAGTACTCGGCGAGAGGTCTTTGTGGGAAAGACTGGGACAACACACTCAATCCATTAGTGTGCTGTTCCGTGTCCGGCCCGTGGGAATCGTCCTTAAACTTGTCCCAGCCACTCATGCATGAAAGCAGGTGTGGGTAAGAACCCTTTTAGAAGACTTCAAAGATTCTGATGAGCCATTTTGACCCAGTCTTACCCCTTCCTGGATGTATACCCACACAGACTCATCTACTGCAGAGATATACTTCGCACAGCTATATTTATTGCAGCTGCTTGTTCACAATAGCAAAAAGCTATAGTATAAACATATATCTAAACTAGTTTATAGCAATCCCACCCTGCGATTACTCTTAGCTCAGAGTTGCTTTGCATCCTGGTAATTATATTCTTTAAATGTAATCTTTAGGATGTTTTTTCTATTTCTTGGAAGAAGTCCATGGAGTTTCTGATTGCATATTGTATTGAATGCACATATATTTTGGGTGGGTGGTCCATTTTTTCCTTACATTTAATTTTTATTGAGTGCATTTTCATACAACCATTTCTTAATCAAATTTAGACTCATTGTCCCATTTCCATACCCCCCAACCTCTTATTGTACTTCCTTGTCCAACTGCCCAGAGCTATGGATTTCTGTCATACCATGTTATAAAGTCCTGTCTTGCATCTTTTTTCTCGGTCTTTTATCACTTTCAATGCACAAGTTTTACTGTTTTGGTCGAGTTCTTTGAATAACTTTTTCTCTCTTTGTTGATCCTTTAATTTTTAATATATTCCAAATATGACAGATATATACACTCCTACACATAAATTCAAAATTACAATTCTGAAAAATAAAATAGCTATAACTAAAAAAAAAAACACATTGTAGAGATTCACATATTTTACCGTAAAGTTGCATGCAGGTAAAAGGATGTGTCAACTTGGCCAGGCATGGTGGCACCATGCCTATTACTCCTAGCATTGGTGAAGCAGCAGGTGGAAGTAGAGGCAGCCGTGGGAATCTCTGTGCGTGTTCAAGCGCTCTTGGTCATCGTAATGAGAGCTCCCAGGACCAGCTGGACTAAAACGGGAGACCTTTTCTCAACATCCCCCCCAAAAAAACAAGAGTTGAACTTTACAATCTTTGTGTGTAGAGTATGACTATACGTATCATTCATTCATAATGCAATTATACATGTGTTGAATCACAATGGGAAGGACAATTCTAGAGCCGCATTAAGAGGATTTCACATTGGCATCAGCCACAATACAGACACAGATTGCTTTCAGGATTATTTATTGATCATATGAGTCTATTTATGTGCTCAGTATCACACCTGTTTTTTTAGGAACCTATTACCTCTCTCTGCTCTCATATACTATATACTATATCATCGTATATATATATATTGAGATATATATATCTTCATAGTATATATTTGAGATAATCATATATGTCATACAATACTATTTGACGATATACCAATTATATTCTAGCCAATTATATTATATTTTGACATTATAATATGTGGCTATATATTATATTTATCGTATACGCTATATATATGGTGAGGTGATACAGTATATTACGATTCTCATATATATATGAAACATTATATACATTATATATATTATGACATAGTATATTCATATATCCATAATAAATATATATTATTTATTATACGCTTATATACTGTATATATACATATATGATTTATATGTATCATTATATATGATAGAAAATAATAGTATATTAAAAATATATAAAAAAAATACTATAATAGAATATTATAATATATATAATATATATAAAACAATATATATAAAATATATATATATATTAATATAACATATATATATACTATTATACATATAAGTACACTATACTATTTCATATATATATATAAATATATACATATTTATATATATTATATAAATATATATAATATATTTATGGTTATATATATATAAACTCTTATGCTAAGTGAAGTAACAGAGACTCACAAAAACAAAGGATGTACATTGCCCCTCATTTGTGGATCCTAGCACCAAATCCATATATGTAAGTATATACCCTGATGTAACCGCAGGAATCAGAACAGCATCAGGGTATCTAAATGGAAAGTGAGTAGAAGGATTATTAGAAGGAAAGGAAGGCATAAAGGGGGAAAAATGAGCCCAAAAGAAGTGGAGCCATAGAAGACTGACAATATCAGGGGAGAAATCGGTATATTTTAACAGAGAAGGCATAGAGAAGACATGGAGGGAGGGCTAAACAGGTAAAGGGAGAGAGGACAGACAAATAATGCCTTGCTAGGGCAAAAAAAAAGAACTTAAGAGAATCATATTAGTCTAACAATCTATTGACAAAATGAACACATAATACCTCTACTTGAGTCCGTATGGAAAAATGAAGGCTGCATTTTTCCATATGGACTTAAGAAACAGTACCAGACAGGATAAAACTTGCTTTGAGTTGTTGGCCAGGGTAGGCCAAGAAACTCCCAAAATTACACAGGCTATTTCCATAGCCCTTGACTGACTCCCAGAAACTGAATGTAAGACCCTAAAACTGAAGACAGGACATATATAAGAGACTGGATCTTGAGCAATGGAGCTGGATCTGACCTGGAAGCCATCACCCCTGAGGGATAGCTCTCATAGCTATGGAGAGCACTATGCAATTCACTAAAGGAGATTATCAATCAATGGTCCAACATCAGCCTCAAGACCAAATAGCCACATCAATGACCAGCACAGCATACAAAATGGGTGCAACAGCAGCACTTCTATGGGGGGAAATAAATGGCTAAACAATTGGACTAAAGCCCACTAAGTGATAATGTTAACATAGCCAGATGTACACATCTGGAGAGATCATAGATCTTAGACAATTACACAAGGTAAACACATCCTAAGGTAACATTTCACTAACTCCAAAAGAAGTATCTTTATATTTACAGACAACTATCCCAGACACCACTCAGATAAGAAGCTTCTTTTGCTCCAGGTGAGAACAATACAGAGTCCCACAACTGAACACACACAGACATGGTCTGTGAATGGCCCGTGCCTAGGTGACACATCTACAATGCAGTCTCTACACATAAGACCCAAGCATCATAGCAAAGGACCCAAGAAGATATTAACTACCTCTTAATTCTCATTAAAGGAAGCTCCTCTTTGCAACAGGAGACCAGGAACCCAAATGAGTCTGAATGACCAAACTGTGAAGATTAGGAGTCTGCAGAGTGTGGTTCCGTGCACAGGCTGCCTATACTCAGCTTCACCCACCCAGGGCTCAGGGAACACTGTGGAACAGGAGGTGGAAATGTTGTAAGAGCCAGGAAAGTAAAGCAAGACCAAATGGAAATGAATTCCACAAATTCCTGGTACCTGGTTCATATGAACCTACAGCATTGGTATCAGCATGCATAAGACCCATGTAAGTTCACCTGTACAAAAACCTAGCACAGAACTGTAGAATCA
Source organism: Rhizomys pruinosus (assembly GCA_009823505.1). Taxonomy (NCBI): domain Eukaryota; kingdom Metazoa; phylum Chordata; class Mammalia; order Rodentia; family Spalacidae; genus Rhizomys; species Rhizomys pruinosus. Next base: position 991,872 of record VZQC01015190.1, read on the forward strand.
GGTAGCAGAACCCAACCTTGGCTGAGGAAATATTGGCTGCAAATGGTGTTCAGGTGAGGAAGACCTGGCCTTAGAAAAGAGACTCTGGATGGGCTAACCAGAGCTTGGGGAGGAGCTAGTTGCAAGGAGTGAGTGGGGAGGGTAATTTGGCACAGTGGACTGTAGCATGAATGACAAAAGTGTGAACTCCAGGGGGAGGAGGGGAGGGATGGTGCCAAGGGAGAAGTGCTTATAATGATGACTAAGACTGACTGAAAAATTATGTATGAAACACATAAAAAATTCAATAAAAAAGAAAAATGTCTGATAGACTGTTTCAAAGGGGTGTTATATAAACCATTAATCAAAAAATGGTTTCAAGATTACAAAGCATTCACATGACAAAATGAGTTACCAGAAGTCTATACAGTCACCATTGAACCCTCCCTGCGTGGGCTGAACAGGACTCTCTAAACAACCTTCAATTTCATGTCACTCTGATCTTAGCAGTTACAGTCCTAAGAATAATTTCTTCCTCCTCACATTGGCTGAAAAGTACCTTGAACAGCACTAAGCCTTTTGAGTAGGTGAAGGTTGGTAAAGATGGCTAAATCACTATTCATACTTTATCTAGATCAGGGATCTTACTCTGTCTCAAAGCTAAAGAGATGTGACTCCTTAGCACCTCTGCTGTAGCATTGCAATCCTTCTGTCCTATTTCTTTATTTCCTTCCCTAAATTATTTTATTTTCTATGTTAATATGTGTGTATGCACAAGTGCATATGTGCACATGCTTATACACATACTATATGTGTTCATGTTTTTATTCTTTCATATGTGCATGCAGGTGTGTTTGCATGTGTTGGGGACAAAGGTCAATATTGAATGCCTTCCTCTATAATGCTCTAACTTACCCTATGAGACAGAGTCTCTTACAGAACCCTACACTCATGATGGGCTAGCATAAAAACCCAGTAAACTGCAATGCTCATTTCATACCCTCCTCTCGGCATCAGCATTACAAATGCAGGCTGCCAGCTGGCTTTTCACATGGCCAGGGGCATCTAAACTCAGGTTCTTATGCTTACACAACAAGCCTTTACTGACTAAGCTTTATCTCTACTCCCATGATTTCTCTATTCTTTTTCTTAAAAGAGATTTACTTTTAATTTTGGGGGGGGAGGCATGTTGGAATTTCTTTCTTTCCTTCCTTCCTTCCTTCCTCTTTCTTTCTTCCTTCCTTCCTTCCTTCCTTCCTTCCTTCCTTTCTTTCTTTCTTTCTTTCTTTCTTTCTTTCTTTCTTTCTTTCTTTCTTCTTTCTCTCTTTCTTTTTCTATAAACCTAGCCAAATATACATAACTGGATAGGTCAATGTTCTTTTTTATTTTTTATGTGTATGAATGTACTCTCTCCATGTAGGTTTGTGTACCCATGTCATGCAGTGCTGCAGAGGTCAGAAGAGGGTGTCGGATTTCCCTGGAACTGTAGCTAAAGATGGTTCTTAGCTGCCCTGTGGATGCTGGGAATTGAACCCGGGTCCTTTGCAAGAGCAGTCGGTGTTCTTAACCACTAGGCCATCTCTCCAGCCCCATGTCATAGCTCTTAAAATATACCCATTTGTCATATCCTTAAACAAATGTAATTTCTTCCTACTGTGTGTAAATCATGGATTCATGGGGCTGGAGAGATAGCCTAGTGGTTAGGGACACCGACTGCTCTTGCAGAGGACCCGGGTTCGATCCCCAGCACCCACATGGCGGCTAAGAACCGTCTGTAACTCCAATTCCAGGAGAACTCCAGTTCCAGGGGAATCTGACAACACCCTCTTCTGTCCTCTGCGGCATTGCATGTCACGGTGCACAGACCTACATGCAGACAGTACATTCATACACATACAAAAATAAATTTAAAAATTAAAAAAAACAAACATGGATTCTTAAATTTACCTACAAATATCCCAGTCACCGCATATCAAAGAAGCTTCTTTATCAATAAACAGAGATTATTAAAGAGTTCTATAACTGGTAATACACAGAGATTGTCTGTGAATTGCCCAAGCCTAAAGTGGCACATCTACCATCACAGAACATAGAATAAGGGATAAAGAGGATAGTAATGCATGGTTCAGTGCTCATCAATGAAGCCACTATGCAACAGAGGTCCAGGAACCCAAAAGGTCACAAATGACCAAAGCATAGAGAATAAGAGTCTGCAGAATGTGGGTCTGTGGGGACTGGAAAGATGGTTCAGTGGTTAAGGGTATGGCTGCTCTTTCAGAGGACTGGAGTTTGAAACCCAGCATGCACATGGTGGCTCACAACCATCTTCAACTCTAGTTCCAGGGAATCTGACACACTCTTCTGACCTCTGTGGGCATTGCACCACACAAGTGCACTTACATACATGTAGGCATTACACTCATACACATAATAAATAAATAAATAAATAAATAAATAAATAAATAAATAAAATATTTTTAAAAGGAATGCGGGTCTTTGGGAAGGGCCTTTTTATTAAACTCCATCCACTGAGCACTTAGTGACCACTGCAGCAGTGGGAGTAGAAAGACTGTAAGAGAGCCAGGGGGAGGTGCGTGACTGCAGACAGTCCCCCAGGCCTGCTGGGGATCAGGGTCCGACTGAAGGAAAGGGGGTGAGAGGCCCAGAGTCAAGCAAGACACAGACCCTGGGAGTCTGGTGAACACAGACGGGGGCAAGCTGTATTGGACTCATTTGTCGGGGGCAGGGTTAGGGTTATGTACTGTTCGCAATCCCGCTCATGATTGGCCCAGGTCTGCCATGCTGCTTGTATGGTCTCAGCTGCCTAGGGCAGGTTAGGTTGATGAGGAAAGTTCTGTGCATGCGTAATTCTCAGCATACTGGCTACTACATCTCCACCCTTTGTATTTAATTTTGTGTGAGGAGTGGTCCAGTGGGAGCTTGGGTGCTATGCCCAAACCTTGTGGACCCCACCTCTGGCATTCCAACATTTGACTGCATCTGGCTTAGGTTGCCCTGGTTTCGCAGGGTCTTACCCGTCTTTGACTGGCCAGCCACCCAGGGAAGAGGCCAAGAGTGGTACCTTGGAGGGGAGAGACAAGCTCATTCCGATGAATTGTGGATGGATGAGAGCCAGATGCCAATCACCTCATCGGGAGGGGTGTGTGCAGAGTCCCTATTGACCCTTGCTGAGAGGACCTGGGCCATTGTTTTGTTGACCTGTCATTGGCTGCAGGCAAAGCGAAACAGACACCTGAAGAGAAAAAGGGCAGAGAAAGGCCAGGAGGCAGAGGATGCCCCAGGTGACCAATGTAGCAGGATCAAAAATGGACTTTAGATTAGACCACACCTGTGAAGCAAAGCTAGTATCAAAGGCTATGACCTCGGGGCGGGTAGAGTTAAGGGAGATAATTTGAGAACCAAGGGTCAAGGTGTAATTCATGAACTGTTGGGACCAAGGGCCCCTAATGTAGTCGGCAAGCTCCTGACAGTGCCGAGAGATATTGGTGACTGGAAAAAGGGGTCAGGTAAAAGGAGGAGAACCTAGGGTCGCAGGACACCCGAACCATAGTGTGTAGTGTAAAGGATGAAGCCCAAGTTGGTCTTAACTCGGTGAAGGTAATGGGTGGGTTAGGAATGGGCTGAGATTTAGAGAATGAATGGCTGTGAAAGTCAACACAGATAGAGGGGAAGAGGACAAACGTTTGTCACATGGGTAGTGGTTGTCAAGTGTCCCAGGATAGCCCCACATCAATGTCTGAAACAAGGCACAATACCTCCACAAGGAGTTAAGTTTGGCAATAGGGAGGGGCAGAACAAACTTGTCTGGTTCAAGATTGTAAATGTGATTGCAGTAGGATCTGCCTTTAAACGCAAAGAGGAGGGGGACTTCAATATTAGGAGTGATTTTGTGGCTATCACTGCATGAGGGGTGGAGCCAGAACAAGGGGCCATCCTGCCAGATGGCCCCAAAGACCCCATCCAAGGTCCCTAGGACCAGGACAAGGAGGGGCCTGTCTGATCAGAAACGGTCTGTGGACAGGGAGAAGAGGCTGCTGCTAACCTCATCAATGACAGCCTTGGAGGGGGTCAGTGAAATGATGTCAGAGGGGGAATGATTCCCCTTCAGGAGGGAGAAAAGGGGGTCAGCAAAATGATGTTGGGGGGTGATTCCCCCTTCAGGAGGGAGAAGAGGGGGTCAAGCTTCCCAGGGGCTATTGGAAGAAAGGGCTTGAGCCAACTGATACTACAGCAGAGCTTTTGGAGGTCATTAAGGGAGTATTTATCTTTAACATGCATATGGGGATCAAGGGGTGGGATTGTCTGGGAGATTTGGTAACCCAAGAACTGATATGGCTGAGCAAGCTGAATTTTATCAGGGGAAATATGCAAATCGAGGGATTCCGAAGATAAGATCAGTTTTCTAAGTAGGTTAAGGGTATCAGTAGGGATGGGCTAGGAGGATGTCATCCATGAAGTGGATGGATTTGCATGATGGAAGGAGGACATTGAAGGTTAAGGGTATCAGGGGAGGGATGGGCTAGGAGGATGTCATCCATGTAGTGGGTAGATTTGCAGGACAGAGGGAGGACATTGAAGGCTGAGGCTACAAAATTTTTCCAAACAGTAGGGCTATTTCATTCCCTGAGGCAGGACTTTCCATTGGTATCTATTGGCCAGTTTGTGTACATTGGGCTCCCACACTGTAAATGCGAAGTAAGGGCGGCCCTGTACTGCCAAAGGAATGCTGAAAAAGCAGTCCTTGAGGTCGATGACTGCAATGTGCCATGACAGAGGGATACACCTGGGGTGGGGAAGTCCTCCCTGAGGAGAGCCCATCTTTTTCATATGGAGGTTGATTTGTCGGAGGTCCTGTATTTTCCTGATTTTTTTCTTAATAACAAAAATGAGGGTAATGTGTGGACTAAGGGATGGTTCAATGTTTCCTAATGCAAGTTGTTCATCAATTAAGGACTTGAGGACAGTGAGTTTTGGTTCAAGTATAGGCCACTGCTCAACCCAGATATGGTCATTAGTGTCCCATTCAATACAGGGAGTTAGGGGAGCAGTGGCCCTTAGAATTGGGGGCGAAGGGTTGGTTAGTAAAGGAGTTGTCCCTGTCTGAGAACCCACTCCTATCCTTGCCTATGACATCCTCCAATAGGGCACTATCATTTGTAGTAAGGACTGCAACCATACTGAATAAGATATCCCTTCCCTAGAGGGTGCGGGAGGGAGGGGGGATGTCGGCAATGAGGGGCTTGATGGTCCCATAATTACCATCATAATCTTCCCATGCCACCCCATTGATAGTTTGTTTAGTGGGCTGCTCCCCACCAACCCCTTTAATGGGGGGCCCAGGTGTAAGCCTCCAAGTGGAGAAGGGGGCAGTGTCATTGAAGGTGATAATGGTGACATCTGTGCCTGTGTCTATGATCCCTTTAATGGGGAAGCCATCCAATTTAATGGACATCTGGGGGGGCATAAATGGGTATACTCCAGAGGACTCGAGGAGGGGTCCCTCTTACTTGCGGGGCTGAGGGGTGCCCCAGAGGAGTTTAAAGGACCTGAGGATGTAGATCTGCAGTCCTTAGCCCAGTGAAAACCTTTTTTTACATTTGGGACAAGGAGTCTTAGGCGTAGTTGTGGGACCAGGGCAGGAGTGCCATAAATGGCCCTGTTTGCCACAACCCCAACACTTGGGTGGGTCAGAAGAGCCCTGGCAGAGGGATAAGGCCTGATTAGAGGCAGTCAAGGCCTCAAAGGGGGCTGTCACCGGGTTAAGGTCACAAGTGGCAATGATCCATTTATGGAGATCTTCATTGTGCACAGGGGCAATGGCATTACGGCATTGAGAGTTCATACACTCCCAGGCAAGTTCCTTAACCAGGGCATCACGTGCTGGGCCAGGAGGGGTGCTGTGGTCTACTGCCACAGTGACCCAGGTGAGGAAGTCTGAGAAATGCTCCCCAGCATGTTGTACTAAGGTTGCAAAAGTAGGAGTCAGGTTTTTGCGGAGTACAAGATTTAAGAATTTGAAGGGCCATGTTTTTAACCTGATCAATGTACTGTGGGTTTCCAATAAGAGACTGACTCACAGGATCAGTGAAGTGGCCGGTAAGCATATCTAAGGTAACAGGAAGTTGATATTGAATATTGGTATGGGCCTGGCCTTCAGCCAGGTCCTCATAAGCAGCCCTCCATTGAAGGAAAGCAGGTGGATCAAGGCAGGCTTTAAGTAGAGTATTCCAGTCATAATGTGTTTGGAGATTAATGGCCCACTGGGTAAGGACCTGCTCGAAGTATGGAGAATCAGGGCCTGACTCTCTCACTGCCTTCCGGATGAGGGAAAGGTCAGGCAGAGGGTGGGGATCCAAGTTTGAATAGTGGCATTAGGCCCTACATTGACTGGGAAGGCATGCATGGTGGGGTTGGTATGCAGAAAGGGATTGTTAGAGTGTGGAAGTTTGGGAGCAGGTAAGGGGGCGAGGTGATCCCTGCTAATCTCCCTCCAGGAATAGATAGGCAGAGAATGATGGGCCTCAGCAGGGCGTTTGGGTGGGGATGAGGGGCCATTGGGGTAGGCGGAAGGTCGGGGGGACTGAGTCTCCTCTTGACCTAAATCAGGGACACAAGGCAAGGCCAACTTTTCCTCAGTATTTTTGTGGCAGGCAGAGTTATGCTCATGAAGGACTTCCTCAGCTGAGGAGACTTTAAGGCTAACGATAACAGCTAGGAGGATCAGGACAAATGGAGCAGAGGGAAGGACGCAGGATGAAACCTCAAGCTTACGGGAAAGATAAAGAACCCTCATCCAGATGGAGGGGTTCCAAATGTTCTCAGGAGTGATCCAAGGGGCAATGCATATGGCCTACTGCCAAAATGAATCCAAATCCCGAGAGATTTCACTTTAAGGCCACATTATCTAGAGGAGAACCTTAAGCGCAGCCCTATGTGGCTCTCGAACATGGGGAGGGATATCCCTAGCTAAGGGCAAACACACAGAAGAGAGGAGAGGCGTATTGTGGCGGGGGGGGGGGGGGGGGGGGGAGCAGGCCGTCATCACCTTAATGCCAGCTGAAAATCAAAGAACAAGAAAGGGGGCCTACTCACCCATCAAGGAAGGGGGTGCCTCGCCAGGATCTGGGGTAGAAAAACCACGTTGGGCACCAGATGTAGACAATCCCCCAGGCCTGCTAAGGAATTTCGGGTCCGATCGAAGGAAAGGGGGTGAGAGGTGAAGAGTCAAAACACAGACCCTGGGAATTGGGTGAACACAGACAGAGGGCGTGCTGTTGCAGACTTGTTTATTGGGGGCAGGGTTAGGGGTGATGTACTGTTCGCATTCCCGCTTGTGATTAGCCCAGGTCTGCAACCCTGCTTGTATGGTCTCACCTGCCTAGGGCAGGTTAGGTTGACGAGGGACAAGCTCTGCGCATGTGTAATTCTCAGCATACTGGTTACTGCACATGACCACATGGAAATAGAGTCCTACAGGCTTCTGGGACTTTGTGCATATGAACCTACAGCAATGGAAGTAGCTTGCACAAGACCCATGCAAACTCAAAAGACAAAACCCAGCACAGAACTGTAGAAATGGGCAGCAGGTCTCAACCTCAGGTCATCGGCAACAGATTACTGCTGGGGGAGGAGGAGTGAAGAAGACATCTTCTTAAAGGCAGGGACTCCAGATAGACCTCAGTGAGTGAACTTGCACTGAGGGACATCAGGGGACAGTAAGTTGACATACTAGGACTTAACACAAATGACACAATGTATAAAATCCAGTTGGGGGCTATGGGCAGGTGCCAATGGGAAGGGCAGAATAAAGTCATTAAAATGTTCTATATGAAATATGCAAAAATTCAACTTAAAAAATTAAAAATAAATAAAAATTAAAATTTGATTGAATATTGTGAATGTCATCTTTGCTTTTCTAAAATGTTAAATGTAGTTGTTGACTTTTATAAAGTGACCAATAATTGATTTCTCCAGAATGAGCAGTTCTCAGTCAAGAAAAATATGACTTTTATAACTCCTTAAACAGTGACTCACTCACTTAATATTCTTAAAGTATTTCTTATATATTATCAACTTATTTGTCAAGGAAGACATTCATCAGAGACCCTTAGGAGGCAAAGGAAAGCAGAACTCTGTGAGTTCAAGGCCAACTTGGTCGCTTTAGCAAGTTCTAATCCAGTTAGTGTTACATAGCAGGACCCTGTCTCAAATAACACAACAAATACCTAAAGTGGTGACAACTGCTGCTGGTAAAACTCAGCCCGAGATAGAAATTCCCTAAGTTCCCTTGATATATTCATTGAAGCCAAAGAAAATTAAGTTTGGTTTTAAGACTTTTTACAGAGAGGAACATAAGAAATATGTGTTTTTAAATATAAAGGTTATTTTGGTTGAGCTTTTGTACATTTCCTACGAGTTCTTAATCAAATTTATACCCCTCCCCCATCCATGTCCCTATGCCCTCATCAAGCCTCATGTAATCCTCCATACATGTAAAGTTCCATCCAATCAAACATTTCACCCAGATATCCTTTGGTGCACGTTCATTCACTGGAGTCTATTCAGCGCATCTAGAGGGTTTCTTTTTTTGTTTGTTTGTTTGTTTTTTTTTTTTTTTTTTTTTGGACTTTTCGAGATAGGATCTCCTTGTAGCTCTCTGGCTGACCTGGAACTCACTCTGTAGACCAGGCTGGCCTTGAACTCTTAGAAATCCACCTCCCTCTGCCTCCTGAGTGGATTAAAGGCGTGCACCACCAGGAAGGGGTACTCTCCCTCTCCCAGCCATAATTAATTTCAAACAATTCTCAGGCCTTCATTATAGCCAAATATACATGGCTGTTGAAATCATAGGCCCTAGAGAAAACAATCTCTGTCAAATCTCTAGAAAATTAAATTTCTTACCATAGCCTAAATATGTATCCTTCTATTTATAGACAAGTATACGCTAAACCGCTCATCAAAGAAGCTTCTTGTTGCAAAGGATAAAGGTTACTGCAGTTTCAGAACTGGTCACACAGAGAGAATACAAGTCTTAGAGATGCTCACCTCTAGGTGACACATCCACAATGGAACCTCTACACCTATGTTCATTGAACAGAGGATCAGAGGTAGAGAGACCAGAGCATCCCTCAACTCTAACTAGAGAAGCTTTCTTATACAACAGAGTGCAATGCATACAGAAGGCTACAACTGGCTAAGTCTTAAAGAATAAAAGACTGCAGAGTGTGTGTCCTTGGATAGGACTCCTATATTAAACCTCACCCACCCACAGCTCAGGGAGGAAGATGGGGCAGAAAGATTGTAAGAGCCAGGGTTGGTCCATGAACACAGGGAAACAGAGGCTTTTTCAGGCTACTGGAAGTTTGCTCATATAAACTTGTGGAAATAGACCCATGCCAGCTCAATCAGACAAGGGCCCAGAGTAGTGCTAGGGGAACTGGAAATATTGTGATATAACTCACCAAAAGTATGGTCAGGATGGATATTGCCAAATTACTATTGAGAAAATGTCTCAGTGTGTTTCTTTTGCATTTCTAAGAACAATTCACCTTTCTATAATGATAATGTTTGCTTTCCTACTCATTTAAAGCATTTACCCTTTTTTTAAATTTTATTTATTTTTTATGTGTATGAATGTACTGTCTACATGTAGGTTTGTGTACCCTGTACCCGCTTCGTGCAGTGCCGCAGAGGTCAGAAGAGGGTGTCGGATTCCCCTGGAACTGGAGTTCTCCTGGAATTGGAGTTACGGACGGTTCTCAGCCACCGTGTGGGTGCTGGGGATCAAACCCGGGTCCTCTGCAAGAGCAGTCCGCCCTCTTAACCGCTAGGCCATCTCTCCAGCCCTAAAGCATTTACTCTTACACTGACTTCTCCATGCCACAAATTTCCCCACATTTTCTAGGATGGTTCTACTCCTGATAAATTATTTTCTCATATAATCTTAGATTAGTATTTCTATTCACTTAAAACTCAGAGAGTAAGTGATTCTAATGATATATTTATAAATTTAAGAGTCTAGAATTTGGGACTGGAAAGACAGCTCATTGGTTTAGAGCACTGACTCCTCTTGCAGAGGACCTTGGTTGATTTCCCAGCACCCACATGGGGGCTAACAGCTGGCTGTAATTCCAGTTCTTGGGGATCTGATGCCCTCTTCTGACCGTCTTGGGCATTGCATGATTTGGGTGCACTTACATATGCACGGAATAGTCATACACATAAAATAAAAATAAGAAATAAATATTTTTAAGAGTCTGGAGGGGAAAAAGAAACACTCATTCACTGTTGGTGGGAATGTAAACTGGTACAACCACTATGGAAAGCAGTGTGGAAAACCCTTAAAAAGACTCAAAATGAGCCTACCACCTGACCCAGTCATACCACTCCTGGATATGTACCCACAAAGTTCATCCTACATCAAAGATATATGCACATCTATGTTTACTGCAGCCTTCTCCACAGTAGTGAAGAGCTGGAGCCAACCCAAATGCCCCTCAACTGACAAGTGGATAACAAAAATGTGGTACATCTACACCATGGAGTTCTATTCAGCGGTAAAGAAAGATGACAACATGAACTTTGCAGATAAATGGATGGAACTCAAAGTCATTATGCTAAGTGAAGTAACAGTCCCAGAAAAACAGTGAATGGTTTCCCTCATTTGTGGATGCTAACACCAAATCCCCAGTTGAAAGGCAAGCTGAACAACATTATTGTTATATTTCTGTTTGTCTGAAAGCAACTGTCCTGTTAAAATGTGAATCTCTTACCAGGCCCTAGAATTGGCCTACCACTTATTTTCAGACATTGCAATTACTGGATATGGGTGGAAGGTATGAATTCATATTTTAGAGTAATATAAATTTAAAGGGGAAAATGTGAATGCCTAAACATATTTTGGAATTAACATACAGTTTATACTCGGAGGTCGTGTTTTGATACATATCTGATGGTTATATAGGCATATGTTGGAGCAATACAAAGGGAACAACATAAAGGGAACAAAGAGAACGACATAAAGGGAACAACATAAAGACTGGGTCAAAGAACTAACTGATGCAGTTAAATTCTGCCCAAAACAATAAGCCTCTGCAGTGAAAAACTTTGGAAAGACTGAGAGAAAGAAAGAGAGAGAGATGTACTGCAGAAGGCATGAACTAGGATGTGGTGGGGGGCAAGGAGAGGGAAATGTGTCTAAATTGAACTGAAAGATAATGTATGAAATATACAAATCAACAATAAAAGTATTTAGAAAAGAGTCTAGAACTTTTATTTTTCTTGGTTTTCTTTGCATTTTACTTAATTTTTGTGATTTTCATAACAATATAGTTTGATGGCTTTAAGATATAATCCCTTCTTTGCACTTTCTACCACTTTCCCCACTCAATTTAATGAATATATATAATATATATATATATATATATATATATTATATATATATTATATATATATTCCTATAGAGTATGGTTTGTGTTTCCCAATGTCCTTAAGTTGGGTCGATCCACCAGTTGCACAAAGATGACTTTATAAAAAGAAAGAAAGAAAGAAAGAAAGAAAGAAAGAAAGAAAGAAAGAAAGAAAGAATCAAGGTGCATACAATTGTTTTTCCACTTCTTCACAATGCACAATTTTTATTTTAGCCATGTAACTTTGAAGTTTCTTGGATATCTCCTTATTCTTCTGCCATCAGCACAGGAAAGTTTCCTATAGGTAGTGGTTGTCTCCAGAAGGGGCTGTAATATGAGTTCCTGAATGCTCGTTCACACATGGAGCAGAACTACACTCTACATGTGTAGTTCCCTCAGCCTGCTCTATCTAATTAAGTCAGCTCCACATGTGAATTAGCCTAGTTGATCTGGCATTAGCTACCTTGGCCAACTTGAGAATTGTTAAGAGTAAATGATTAATATTGTTGTATGCTACCCAGATTCATAGTTTTTACACTAGTAACTGACTTATCTATAGAATAAAAAGAGATTTAAGTTTTAAGAACCTAGCATAAGTAAGAAATGATAAACTTACCAATTCATTAGTAAATGGTAAATTATAAGTGTTTTAAATACTAAATAATGGGGCTGAAGAGATGGCCTAGCAGTTAGCAATAGCACTGACTGCTCTTGCAGAGGACCCGGCTTCGATCCCCAGCACCCACATGGTGGCTGAGAACCTTCTTTAACTCCAGTTATGGGGAATCTGACACCCTCTTCTGACTTCCACAGCATTGCACGACACGGGTGCACAAACCTACATGCAGACAGTACATTCATACATATAAAAAAAATAAAATTAAAAAAATATTTAAAAAAATAAAAATAAATAAACAAATACTAAATAACTAAATAAAGTCATGTATTGGTAACAGAACAAATAACCCAGAAATTAATGTATTGGAAGCATTCTAGAGCTACATGAGATTAAATAAAATAATAAAAGAGAAAAAAATGAGGAATAGGACAAATAGAAGAAGAGAGGATTAATCCAAATGTAAGTAACAATCATTTAATTAATATAAACAAATTAAGCTCTCTGGTTAAAAAATCAAACTTATCTATTTTTGTGAACAAAACAGACAAGCTCAGAATGCCTATGAAAAATTAGGGTTTTTTAAGATTTCATTAAATTTTATTTTTAAAATTATATTTTTGATTTATTATTGTTATTAAACTATTTTCATACATCATTTCTCAACAGAATTTAGAGTCACTTCCCTTTCCATGCCCCCCACCCCCACCCGAGCTCCTGCACCCTGCCACACATGTCCTGCATCCCCCCCTGAGTCTTTCCAGAGTTTTTGTTTTGTTTTTTCAAAGCAGAGAAACGTTCACAGTTTGAGGGAGAACTTCACTGTTTCAGTCTTTTCTTTTTTTTCCCCAGTTCTTTTGTTGTTGTTGTTCTCCCCAACTGCTCACACACACACACCATATATATATATTATATATATATATTGTATATATAATGTATATATATTTATATATATAATATATATATACACACACACACACACACATATGTACATACACATATGACCATAGTTGGAGAATTTTCTCTTTTTTTGGCTGAAAGATGTCATGTTTTCCTTAAGGAATTGTTCGAAAGTTATCAGGTTTTATTAAATCTATTAATATGGAAACTGAAATTAAGAAAAAGGTAGAAAATATATATATATGTATATGATATATATAATGTTTATATGATGAATAAATTTAGCAAGAAAATTTTAGTATAAATTATATATATATATATATATATATATATTTGCTAATAGGATTAGAGCAGCCAATACACTAGAATAATAGCTACTTTAAATTTAAATGCATCCATAACATATTTTCAAATTTATAAATCATCATAAATTGATTGAACAAATAACAAAATAGGAAAGGCCGCATTCATAGTACACTTTGAATACATTTAAGTCCACAAAAAATGATGAAAATGTAAAGACCAACAAAGCTTTGAAAAGGATTAGAAATTTAAGAACCCAAAGAAAACAAGAGAAAATGTGCATTTTCAAAGGTGAAGATTTCTAACCATTCTCTTCTGAATATTAAGTCTCAACAAATGTCAAGAATGTATTAGAATATATCTCCTGCCACAGTGACTTTAAGCTAGAGACCATTAATAAAAGAATAAGTAGAAGTGTAAATTTCTTATTGAAAAATAAATCATAAATATTTCACATTATTTGTATGCCAAAAAGAACATGAAAGAAATTGAAGTCCAGTGGGGGAAGGCTATGGGGCATGGATGGGAGGAGGGTCTAAAATAAATCCAATTATTATGTGTGAAATTCACAAAAAAAATCAATAAAAAAAAAAAAAAAAAAAAAATTAATTATAAAAATTTATTTATATTTAAAATATTATATTTGTTTTATTTATGTATGTATAAAATGTAGCAATACAAGTTGGAGAGAACAACAAAAGAACTGAAAAAAAAACTGGAAAAACTCGGAAAAAGAGGCAAGACATGTATGCCAGAGTGCAGGGACTCAGGTAGGGTGGGGGGCATGGAAAGGGAAGCGACTCTAGATTCTATTGAGAAATGATGTATGACCTATGGAAAAAGTTTAATAATAATAATAATAATAAATGTTTTAAAATGTCAAAAAAAATACACCTAAAAAATGAGGTGGGTGTGGTGGTGTACACCTTTAATCCCAGCATTCAGCCCTGGGGAGACAGAGGAAGGTGAGTCGCTGTAAGTTCAACACCAAGCCCAGCCTGGTCTACATAGTGAGTTCCAGGCCAGGTGCAGCTACAGGAAGACCCTGTCTCAAAAATAAAAATTTAAAAAACTCTTTAATAAAATATATTGAAATACAGCACAGCAGAACTGTGAGATACTTCAAACATGAATGAGAAAAAGAGTAGCTTAGATAGATGGACAGATGAACAGATAGATATGGAAAAACAGAAGGGCTAGAAATCAATTATGTACCAAGTCTGGAAAATGAACAACAGAGAAAGGCAGTAAGCAGCAATATTAATCAATAGAAAGTAGTGAAAAACAAGTCAAAAGTTAATCCTCAAAAATATAAACAATATGCCAGGTGTGGTGGTGCTCACCTTTGATCCCAGCACTGGGGAGGCAGAGGCAAGGAAATCTCTTTGAGACAGAGGTCTGTCTGGACTACATAGTGAGTTCCAGGCAGGCTGGGGCTAGAGAGACCAATTCAAACAAACCAATAAATGAAAAAAACACACTAACACATATAAAAAAAGCATGGTTGAAGATGTGGTCTCTTAGCTTCCTGTTCCTGCTGCCATGCTGCTCCTGACATCCCTCCTGTCATGGTCACTTCTTATCCCAGGAACTGTGTATCAGTTACTTTTCTGCTGCTGTGATAAAAAACCATGAACAAAGGAACTTACAAAATGAAGAGTTTATTTGAGCTTATTGTTCTAGGTGATTAGAATCCTTTATGTTGGGGAGGCATGGAGGCAAGAGGTGCTAGAGCAGGAGCAGAAAGCAGAGGTTCACTTCTCCAAGCAGGCACAGGAAGCAGAGAGTGACTGGAAATCCTGAAAGGCTTAAGCCCACCCCCAGCGATGTTTCCTCCAGCATGACCACATCTTCTACAAACAGTACCACCAACTTGGACAAAATGTCCAAATACTTAGAACCTGTAGAGGAAATTCCCATGCGAATCATCACAAATATTAGCAAGAATGATTAACAACAAAAGAAAGAAAGCACAGAATATTAGCATCAGCATAAAAGAGAAATCATTATAGATTCTATAGACTTTAGAAAGATAAAAAGAAACCCACGGCTGATGCCACAAGCTTACATCCTCTAATGGTTAGGAGATGTTGTAAGACCCTGTCATATTTAACAGAAAAAAATGTAATTCATGAATTAACATACCATCCAAACATCTGTGTCTATATCAAAGTAACCTACCATAACTATTAGTACTGTTTAAATACCTGTATATCTAATTGCTTGTGCTTCATTAGTAGGATCGAAAGGTTATTCTTGGACAAACTGTCAGCCCATGAAAGGAAACAGCCAGAATTGACCAGAGACCAAGACAACAGCTCCAGAGAAAGTGGACTGTTTTGCCTCTCATTCACCTGTGACCCTTTTCTTTTTTTTATTTTTTATTTTTTTATTAATTTTATTTATTTCTGTATGTGTATGAATGTACTGTCTGCATGCAAGTCTGTGCACCCATGTCGTGCAACGCCGCGGAGGTCAGAAGAGGGTCTCGGATTCCCCTGGAACTAGAGTTCTCCTGGAATTGGAGCTTCAGATGGTTCTCAGCCGCCATGTGGGTGCTGGGGATCGAACCCGGGCTGTGACCCTTTTCTAAGCCTAGGGAACAATCTGTCAAATAAATGGTAAATTATAAGTGTTTTAAATACTAAATAATGGGGCTGAAGAGATGGCCCTAGTAGTTAGCAATAGCACTGACTGCTCTTGCAGAGGACCCGCTCGATTCCCCGAGCACCCACATGGCGGCTTGAGAACCTTCTTTAACTCCAGTTATGGGGGATCTACACCTCTTCTGACTTCCACAGATTGCACGACACGGGTGCACAAACCTACATGCAGACAGTACATTCATACATATTAAAAAAATAAAATTATAAAAAATATTTAAAAAAAATAAAAAATAAATAACAAATACTAATAACTAAATAAAGTCATGTATTGGTAACAGAACAAATAACCCAGAAATTAATGTATTGGAAGCATTCTAGAGCTACATGAGATTAAATAAAATAATAAAAGAGAAAAAAATGAGGAATAGGACAAATAGAAGAAGAGAGGATTAATCCAAATGTAAGTAACAATCATTTTAATTAATATAAACAAATTAAGCTCTCTGGTTAAAAAATCAAACTTATCTATTTTTCGTGAACAAACAGACAAGCTCAGAATGCCTATGAAAAATTAGGTTTTTTTAAGATTTTCATTAAATTTTATTTTTAAAATCATATTTTTGATATTATTGTTATTAAACTATTTCATACATCATACATCATTTCTCAACAGAATTTAGAGTCACTTCCCTGTCCATGCCCCCACCCACCCGAGCTCCTGCACCCTGCCACACATGTCCTGCATACCCCCCCTGAGTCTTTCAGAGTTTTTGTTTTGTATTTTTCCAAAGCAGATAAACGTTCACAGTTGAGGGAGACTCACTGTTTCAGTCTTTTCTTTTTTTTTTCCCCAGTTCTTTTGTTGTTGTTGTTCTCCCCAACCTGCATACACACCACACCACAATATATTATTATATATATATGTATATATATTATATATATATATTGTATATTATATGTTATATATCATATACAAATATATGATATAATATATATATACAAATATATACACACACACACATACTGTACATACAACATTATGGACCTGAGTTGGAGAATTTTTTTTTTTTTGGCTGAAAGATGTCTGTTTTCCCTTAAGGGAATTGTGCGAAAG
Source organism: Rhizomys pruinosus (assembly GCA_009823505.1). Lineage (NCBI taxonomy): Eukaryota > Metazoa > Chordata > Mammalia > Rodentia > Spalacidae > Rhizomys > Rhizomys pruinosus. Next base: position 1,008,819 of record VZQC01015190.1, read on the forward strand.
TTATCAGGTTTTATTAAATCTTTATTAATTTGGAAATGAAATTAAGAAAAAAAGATAGAAAATATATATAACTGTATATATATATATAATGGTTTATACTGACTGAATAAATTTAGGGCAAGAAAGTATTTTAGTTAATAAAATTATTATATTATATATATACTATATATATATATATATATTGCTAATAGGATAGAGCAGCCAATACACTAGGATTATATAGCTACTTTAAATTTAAATGCATCCATAACATATTTTCAAATTTATAAATCAATAATTGATTGAACAAATAACAAAATAGGAAAGGCCGCATTCATAGTACACTTTGAATACATTTAAGTCGACAAAAAATGATGAAAATTAAGACCAACAAAGCTTTGAAAAGGATTAGGAAACTTTATAGAACACCAAAGAAAACAAAGAGAAAATGTGCATTTTCAAAGGTGAAGATTTCTAATCATTCTCTTCTGAATATTAAGTCTCAACAAATGTCAAAGAATGTATTAGAATATATCTCCTGCCACAGTGACTTTAAGCTAGAGACCATTAATAAAAGAATAAGTAGAAGGTGTGAAATTTCTTGAAAAATATATAAAATATTTCACATTATTTGTATGCCAAAAAAGAAACATGAAAGAAAATTGAAGTCCAGTGGGGGAAGGCTATGGGGCATGGATGGTGGAGAGGGGTCTAATTTGTTAAGATCCATTATTATAAAATGCACAAATCTCAAGAAAAGTATATGTACATATATATATAAATATATATATTATCATTATTGTATATGTATGTATAAAATGTTAGCAATACAAGTTGGAGAGAACAACAAAGAACTTGAAAAAAAAACTGTAAAAACCGGAAAAACGGGCCAAAATCTATGCCAGAGTGCAGGGACTCAGGTAATATATGGTTGGGGGGCATGGAAAGGGAAGCGACTCTAGATTCATTGAGAAATGATGTATGCACCGTATGAAAAAGTTTTAATAAAATAATAATAATAATAAATGTTAAAATGTCAAAAAAAACTACACCTAAAAAATGGAGGTGGGAATAGATGTGGTGGGTGTACACCTTTAATCCCAGCACTTTCAGCCCTGGGGAGACAGAGGAAGGTGAGTCGCTGTAAGTTCAACACCAAGCCCAGCCTGGTCACATAGTGAGTTCCAGGCCAGGTGCAGCACAGGAAGACCCTGTCTCAAAAATAAAAAATTTAAAAAACTCTTTAAATACAAAATATATTGAAATACAGCACAGCAGAACTGTGAGATACTTCAAACATGAATGAGAAAAAGAGTAGCTTAGATAAGACAGATGAAAGACAGGAACTGGAACAACAGAAAGGGCTAGAATCAATATGTACCAGAGTCTTGGAAATGAAACAACATGAGAGAAAGGCAGTTAAGCCAGCAATATTAATCAATGAGAAAGTAGTGAAAAGACAAGTCAAAATAATCCTCAAAAATATAAACAATATGCCAGGTGTGGTGGTGCTCACCTTTTTGATCGCCAGCACTTGGGAGGGCAGAGGCAAGGAAATCTCTTTGAGACAGAGGTCTGTCTGGACTACATATGAGTATCAGGAGGCTGGGGCTAGAGAGACCAATTCAAAACAAACCAATAAATTAAAAAAAACACACTAACACATATAAAAAAAGCATGGTTGAAGATGTGGTCTCTTAGCTTCCTGCTCCTGCTGCCATGCTGCTCCTGACATCCCTCCTGTCATGGTCACTTCTTATCCCAGGAACAATGTGTATCGTTACTTTCTGCTGCTGTGATAAAAAACCATGAACAAAGGAACTTACAAAATGGAAGAGGTTTATTTGAGCTTATTTGTTCTAGGTGTTAGAATCCTTATGTTGGGGAGGCAATGGAGGAAGAAGGTGCTAGAGGCAGGAGCGAGGAAAGCAGAGTTCAACTTCTTCAAGCAAGGCACAGGAAGCAGAGGAGTGACTGGAGATCCTGATAAGGCTTAAGCCCACCCCCAGCGATGTTTCCTCCAGCATGACCACATCTTCTTACAAACAGTACCACCAGACTTGGACAAAACAGTCCAAATACTTAGAACCTGTAGAGGAAATTCCCATGCGAATCATCACAAATATTAGCAAGAATGATTAACAACAAAAGAAAGAAAGCACAGAATATTAGCATCACGCTATCAAAGAAGAATCATTGTATAGATTCTCTATAGACATTTAGAAAGATAAAAGAAACCACGACTGATGCTACAAGCTTACATTCCTCTATGTTAGGAATGTTTGTAAGACCCTGTCATATTTAATCAGATAAAAAATGTTAATTTCATGAATTAACATACCATCCAACATCTGTGTCTATATACAAAATATAACCTACCATAACTATTATGTACTGTTTAAATACCGTATATCTAATTGCTTGTGCTCATAGTAGGATCGAAAGTTTATTCTTGGACAGACTGTCAGCCATTGAAAGGAAACAGCCAGAATTGACCAGAGAAGACCAGGACAAACAGCTCCAGAGTGAAAGTGGATCGGTTTTGCCTTCTCATTTCACCTGTGACCCTTTTCTTTATTTTATTTTTTATTTTTTTATAATTTTACTTTATGTCTGTATGTGTATGAAATTTTTGACTGTCTTGTCAGCAAGTCTGTGCACCCATTCGTGCAACGCCGCGGAGGTCAGAAGAGGGTCTCGGATTCCCTGGAACTAGAGTTCTCCTGGAATTGGAGCTTAGATGGTTCTCAGCCGCCATGTGGGTGCTGGGGATCGAACCCGGGCTGTGACCTTTTCTAAGCCTAGGGAACCAATCTTTGTGGAAGAGGGGGCCATGGTAGAATGTAAGGGCTGCGATTGGGGTGAATGGTGAAACTACAGCAATGTAGTCTGGACACTCATTTGATCAACTTGATTGAACAAACAACCTGTCACCCCCCACTGGATGGTGGGGCTGTAGGTGTTTGGGCACAACAGCCTGCAGATAGGTTTTGCATGAAGGATGCTTGTACTCATGGATTATCACTTATAGCTAAAAAATAAAAAAAAAACTGAGAGAAAGATGCAGGACAGTTATGGAGGAATGCATGATCTGGGATGGGGTGGGGTGGGGTGGGGGGAAGGGAAAGGGAAATATGCCTGAACTGAATTGGAAAATGATGTATGAAATACACAAAGCACCAATAAAAAAATAATAAAAAAATAAAATTAAAAAAAAAAAGAAAGATAAAAAGATACTGGACATCTGAGTGTAAGTGACTGGATAGACCTTAATGTACATGACAGAATCCAAGAAATCCTGTCTGGGGCTATGGGGAGTTGCATTTGGGGTAGAGTCTAAATTTGATTATTATCTACTATATGAAATGTACAAGAAATCAATAAAAGCATTCATAAAAAGATTAAAAACATAATAAAGAAATTCATGCCAATGAACTTATTCATGCCAATAAAATATTCATGAAATACCAAAGCCCATTAGACTCCAATTTACAGCTAGATGCAGCTAGAGAAAGAAAATTTAAATTGACCTATATCTCCCAGGCACACTCATACAGTAGATAGGAACTCATTCCATAAGTTGTTTTATGGTGCCTGCTTGACAAAGATGATATACAGAAAGTGGATTGTCTCCTAAAGACTATCACTGCCTAATTCACAGAGTCTGATAATAATGGCAACTTATAAGGTGAAAGTGTTTTTCCTGAAATAATTAGGCCTAAGGATTTTGAGACAATGTGATCTTATAATCCTCCTTGTAATCGTAGGAGGCTTGACAATATGTGTGAAAGGGTGCCAGTGGAGAAGGAGATAGAAAGGTGATTAAGACTGAGTGGGAAGTTATGTACTAAGTACACAAAAATTCAATAAAAAATATTAATTAAAAAAGTGTACAAATCAGAACAGGTTATTAAGGTAAGACATGACAATGTCTTGATCCTCCATTACTATTTTAAAGAAGAATGAAACCTTCTACTTTCTAAGAAATATAATGTTCTCTAGAAGCTAGGAAAAAATACAATTTATAGTCATCCAAAAATGTGGAGTTCAGTCCCAAAGCTGGAAGGACCTAACTTCCACGAATATGTCACTTGAATGAAAACCAGTGTTCTGCTAAAGCTTTCTAAAACAAAGCTGCCAACCTCTGGAATTCAGTATGATGAAACTGATTGCCCTCTGTTTTGCCCTCTTTGGTTGAGATGCCACTTACAAAGAAAATGCAGATATTTAAGGCATGCAAGGTTAGTATTTTGTAGAAATACACAGAGAGAGAGAGAGACAGAGAGACAGAGAGATATGCAAATATACTCATCTTGCATCTTGCAAGTATATTATCATAAAGATTAGCATAATGTTTATATAAGCCAAGTTAATTAAATTCGTCACCTCACATTGTGTTGGTGAGGTTGTTCAGTGAAATCACAGCATTTAAGAATTGCTTCCAAAAGTTTCAAATATGTAATACAATCTTAACTATAGTCACCATACTGTATATCACCAGAACTAATTCATCTTATAACTGAATGTGTATCCCATTTGAATAGTCTCTCATTTCTACCTCCTCTAAGTCCTTGCAAACACAAATCTGTGTGTTCCTTCTGTGAGTCTACATTTTCAACTTCCACACATAACTTATATAACATAAAAGATGACTTTCTGTGGTTAGCTTACTTCATTTGCATAATAAATGATAAATTTATTCATGTCTTAAATGGGAATATTTTTCTCCAATATATTTTTGTCAATTCTTTTAGCATTTCACACAGTGTACTTGATTGCATTGAGATCCACTTCCCAGTCTTTACCCTCACCTTATTACCCTTCTGACTTCATGTTCTGTATTATTTTTGAAAGGCCTAATGAGTCTAATTTGTGTTCCCTAGATGCACTTGGGTGTGGGCCCATCTCTTAGAGCCTGGTCAACCTCCCTGCATGACTCCCTTCAAGTGGCTATCAATTTCCAATAGTTCTTCAGCTGGGACCAAGGCTTCTTGGTTACCTCCTCCGTCCTCGTTGGGATTGTTTCTGGCATGGACTTGCATGAGTCATATGAATGCTGTCATATATATTGTGGGTTCTTGTGTGCACCTGTCATATTTTGTTCAGAAAACACAATACCATTGCATTCATCCACTGTCTCTGGCTCTTCCAATCTTCCCATCCTCTCTTCCACAATGATCTTTGAACCTTGGAGGGATAGGGTACGATGCAGGTAACTAAGAAAGTAAGAAGAATCTCAAATATGTGCTATTTTTACATCAATGTGATTTGTTACAAAGATGTGTTCATTTTATGAAAATACAAATATAATACATGCTATTCATTTGTACACATGTATGTTATAATTCCACACAATATTTATTTGTATGTTTAATATTTTAATACTTATTTATTAATTCTGGTGATTAGGACTGAAGCCAGTGCCTGTTTTATGCCAGGCCAGTACATTACCAATGAGCTATACCTCAGCCACAATAATTAAGAATTTAAATAAGAACGTATATATTACTGATTTCTGAGAAACAGGAAGCTACCTTTCTTCACTCCAGGCATACATATTTGCCAGCCACTTAGAGGTAAATTCAGTATTGATGGTTAACATTTATTGACCTTTTCCATGTGTTATAATAAATTCATTCCATCAGTATACCAAATTCCTCAAATTATCACATGAAAAGATCCTGCTTATTCTCATTTCACAGATGGTAATACTGTAGTTTAAAGTAGTGATACAGGGCTGGAGAGATGGCCTAGCGGTTAAGAGTGCTGAGCGCTCTTACAGAGGATCCGGGTTCGACCCCCAGCACCCACATGGCGGCCGAGAACCATCTCAAACTCCAATTCCAGGAGAACTCCAGTTCCAGGGGAATCCGACATCCTCTTCTGACCTCTGCGGCATTGCACGACACGGATGCACAAACTTGCATGCAGAAAGTACATTCATACACATACATAAATAAATAAAATTAAAAAAATAAAATAAAGTAGTGATACAGTTTGTTCATCTATATCTATGAAGTCCAAAGTATGTTAACATACTTCTTTGCTGAAGGGAATGTTCTCAAGGTCCTGATGGACTTGTTTACAAAGTGAAACTGGCCTGAGCTAAAGGGAAGAATCATTGAAAAAGAGTTGCGGGTCTTAAAAAGAGATGGATAGATGAGAGAGGAATTTCGTTTGTGTCCTTCTTTCATCTGAAGGTCATTCATAAAAATGACTGAATTCTCAAAAATGACATCAGAGGACCAATGGGCAGAAGAATCAACTGGGTTCCTGCATTTATTTGGCCCCCTGGGTTTCCCTTCTAGATGAGTACTGGGGACAAAATTTAGTCTCCCACTTAAATAAATCATGCCTAACCTACAGGTCAGCTTCTAGTGCCTCTTCCCTTGTCAGAAATGGTGTTTGAGCGTCACTGTGAGGTTTTTTTGTAAGCAAGAGAGAAACCCGCATCCCTGTGCAGGTGAATTCAATATTTTCTGGTTTGCTTAGCGTGAAGAAATGGTATGTTTTAAGTAGCACAATAGTTTCAGAGCTGCATCTTCTACGCTACTTTTCAACCTCAGCATTCAAGGGCTTATGCATGCTGATTCATAGATGGTTTTTCTAGGCATTTCCATGACAGCAATATAGACTTGGATCACGTCCATGAGTCTATGCTATGAAATAGGCTGATGAAAAATGGATTGTCATTTCTTCTTCAATAGAGTCCTTAATATCACAAGGGATACCATAATCTCTGAAATATCATCTCATTGCAGATCAAAATCTAATTTTCTCCCCATTTTCAAATTATAGACTCTGATGAAATAAAATGAGCAAGAGAGTACAAGACAGAAAATTTAATTTATTCAGAATAAAAGAGAATTTAAATAATCTTTAAAAAATTATAATCTCCGAAAGTTCTCTAAGAATGTAGAAAGAGTTTGCCAAGAAAATGTCATTAGACTCTATCAGTTCACTTTTGACTCCATCATGGGTCTTCTTACAAAGAAACAAATTTCTTTGGTAAAAGGATTGCACTGAATAAGAACACAAACTGAAATGCTTAGCACAAATCATTTTGAAGGCAGAAAAAGATGGAAGAATAGTGTTGAATCGTTACAAAATACAGGAGAATCTGGGGTTACTTTTTGACATTTTCAGATTCTTAGTATGATAGTAAATATGGTGCCTGGTACTTTTAAATGATAGATAATTTTACATTCTTAACATTAGGTAACGGAAACAGTGTTACTGCTTCTTTCACAAAACTATATAGCCAAAAAGAAGCAGTTGTAGAATTCACCTTGTTAGTACCATAACTGAAAATGTGTTATTAAAAGAAGCTTCAGAGTTTGTTTTAGAAGAAAGCTTCAGAAACAGAAACAGGTTCCCAATAAAAACTAAGGCATATGTCTTATCAGGGCACAGAGGAGGGAAGAAGGTGATGCCAGGAAGCCACCAAATGCTTGGTATATAAGCTTGTACTGTGGTGGCATTGTAACAAGATAATATTTTCATTACATCACAAAAAGCAATTTTAAAAATATGTTTCTCAGATTCTTCATAAATACCTACATCCTCAAACATAAGATCGACCATGTAAAGGGCTTACACCTTGCAAAACCCACACAAAGCAATCTGTACATTTTATCATGGTCTGATTTGTTTCCTTTTAGAAATAAGAGAAATAAGAGCGAATAAGCAAAACATGAATTAGCGTGTAAATTTTGTTGATTTGAGAATATATTAACAGAATTTCTTTGAGAAAATTGTGATTTTATTTTATAGAATTAAGTAAGGAGAAGCAAACTTTAGACTTTACATGGCTACATTTTTGTAGATGCATAGTATCTTATTTAAGGAAAATATCTCTTGAGGATTTACTACATCAGATGTTTTTTGCTTTTTTTTTTTTTTAGCAAGTCAAGCATTAGATTCTGAAAGTCATTGCTATTTAGAATGTGACAACTCTGAGAATTTGATCGAGGTTCTCCAAGCAAACCTGCTTCTTCAGTCATTTTTTTTTTCTAACCTCCACCACCATCACCTTTTATGGTGGCTAAATTTAAGAAGGAAATTCTCATTTTAAACACTGTGTTTTTATAGCAACTTATCAAGCAATGGCCTTTAGCTGTTGTTCTGTGACAGCCACTCCATTAAAATCCTGATGTAAACAAGTGGAGAAGGTGAACTGGGAGTGCAGATATTTGCACGGCATTACTGTCAGGTAAAATTTTAAAGATAGGTTTTATGAACCCATTATTTACAGTCAAGGCTTTTTGACTATAACATCTGAAATCATTTAAGGATACAAAATGTTTTGTCAAAACATACTGCTGGAAGCCAGTGTGTAGCTTCTTTAATGTAATTCAATTTAGTTCTGTTGTTTGCATGAAAGAAAAAATTCTAGCTGGGCCATCACAGAGAGCTGGTGAAAAGTGACAATGTGGTGTACATCAAAGGCAATTAAAATTAAATGCTTTCCATCTTTGTTTCATTTCTTAATAAACGGCTAATTGCATTGTAGTGTACCTGGTGACAAGCTGAATTAGGAGGATACAGGGCATCTTTGCTAGATTTCCCGAACAAATTATTTTATTTTTGAGATCAATAGCAAGTAGAGAAAATTCAGCAAATTTTCTTTCCAGACTATATGACTGGGAAATATTTTCATCATGAATACAGGTGAAACTATGGAGCCTACTTGAAAACAGCACATGGTGAGGAGATAATGAAGGTGTGTGTGTGCATAGAGCTGAGTTTCAAAGACTGGTTGCAATGACAGTGTTAAATGTAATCACCATTACATAGAATGTAGGTAATCAAGAATTCTCTGAATTTGTGACAGCAAACTTCTTGCTAACAAATTATTACATCTGAGAATAGATTGGAGCTCCCATGTTTACATGAACGGAGGGAAATGGGCATTTGGTTACAAAATTATTACCTAATCCACACAAGTCTGTCAAATACCTATTACTTTCCTGTGATCTAAGAATAAATACCAATGCTCTTAGGCCAGAAAATGTCAGATTTCCGTTAGGTAATGCACCTAAAATCTGTCAGGCAGTTTGTAATAAAAATCCGTACTCATATCCAGGAATGCTTTAGTCAAAACTAAATGACTGTCAATTCATTACTGTAATCCCAGCACTTGGGAGGCAGAGGCAGGAGGATTTAGAATATGAGCCACAGCTACATAGTGAAACCCTATTTCATAAAAACATTTGCAGGAGGCTTAGCTTAATTGTGGGGCTCTTTCCAAGTGTGTAAAGGGCCCTGAGTTCTATCCCCCAGCACTGAAAAGAAAGAGCAAATGATTTTAAATATTAGTATGTGCCTAGTTAAAGGATAGGAATGATTTTTGACAATGGCTTTCAGATGAGGGCCGGGTGAACAGAAAGGTGTGGAGTTCTCAGCACGAGGTTGCCTTTTGCAGGCAGAGATCCTCCATTGAGCTTAAGGAGAAAAGAATCAAAAGCGGAGACTGATAATCTAAATCAAAAGGCAGGTAGACAAGGAGCACCTAAAAGTCCTTGACAGATACAAAAGGAGAGCTTAAAGGAAAGTAGAATCGAAGAAACCAACTGCTATATTCACATACTATAGTCAAATGTCCTCCTAGTTACTCAATATATCAGACAAATGCTGCCCCGACAAGAACCTTTTGATATTCCTACCCAAAATTAAGCTTTGCCTGATATTTTTACATACATTGTAAAGCTTTACTAGATCTATTCATGCTCTGTCTTATGATTTTCTACTCATTTCCTGTTTGTGCTTTCTGGCTATGTGAACTTCTAAACAGCTCATACCTATGTTGGACGTAAAGTCGGTCTTCTTAAACTTTTGTCTCCCCATGGTTATGTACATGGTTAATGTTCAATGTATGAGTTAATTGATAATTTTATCAAATTTCAAGGAATTTTTATTGTCAAGGAAATTAAGAAAGACAAAGAACAACAGAATGTTAGTCCTATAAAATGCAACTATAGTAACTATTCAATGAAACACACTGGAAAATCCAGCCAGGATTTCACTGGACCAGGAAAGTTCTAGAGAAGAAAAAAATAATTCTGTAATGGCAAAAATACAATAGAAAACTAAAATAGTAATGACAATAATAAAAATAATAATAATCAAAGATAGGAAAGGAAATAAATAAAGCCTTTACCACAGTTAGTAATGAGAGCAGAGGCAGTAGAAAGTGGTCGATAATAATTTGGGATTTTTTTTTTAACTTTTTTTTTAATTTTTATTTATTTTTGTATGTGTATGAATGTACTGTCTGCATGTAGGTTTGTGCACCCGTGTCGTGCAATGCCGCGGAGGTCAGAAGAGGGTCTTGGATTCCCCCTGGAACTGGAGTTCTCCTGGAATTGGATTTACAGATGGTTCTTAGCCGCCATGTGGGTGCTGGGGATCGAACCCGGCTCCTCTGCAAGAGCAGTCGGTGCTCTTAACCGCTAGGCTAACTCTCCAGCCCATAATTTGGGATTTTTATTAAAAAAAAATATTAGCTTCGTGCTGGAGAGATAGCTCAGTGGTTAAGACTAGTGGCTGCTCTAGGAGAGGATCCAGGTTTGGTTCCTACCACCACATGGCAACTAACAACTGTCCTCATCTCTAGTTTCAGAAGCTCAGATGCCCTCTTCTGGCCTCTCTGGGCACCGCATACACATGCTGTGCTTAAATGCATGTAGGAAATAATTCACATAAAATAAAAATAAATCAATTGAAGGGTCGGGCGTGGTGGTGCATGCCTTTAATCATAGCACTTGGGAGGCAGAGGCAGGTGGATCTTTGTGAGTTCAAGGTCAGCCTGGTCTACAGAGTGAGTTCCAGGACAGCTGGGGCTACAAGGAGACCCTGTCTCAAAAAGACCCAGGAATAAATAAATAAATAAATAAATAAATAAATAAATAAATAAATTGAAAACAATTTTAAAAATTACTAGGTTAGGTTTTAACTTGGTCATGTGCTAATTGTGACTTTAAAGTCTCTGAAGGTTTTATATTTTGTGGGATGAGCATAAGATTATATCTGCAGAAGTACAGAAAGGATTAAATTGGGCAATATTAAGCACAAACTTAGAAAACTGTCATTAAATAAATTTAGAAGAGTTTTTGCTTTTGAAAACTAACATTATAAATACTTAATGAGAAACTATTAGAACTGATTCAAGAATGCTCTACTGTGCCCATCAGACAACAGGCATCTGCATTTTATTATCGCTGACATGTATTGTTAAATATAACAAATATGACTTTAAGAAAAAAACATGTCAGACAGCATAATCCATAGAAAAGTCTGATGTTCTTCCAATATCAGACAATTCCTATTAATAATAACATAACCATCAAATACTGAACCATTGGGTCTTGTGTCCCATTCTAATTCTCTCTAATATTTTATGCAGGTCTATGCTGCTTGACTAATTGCATTTCAGTAATTATAAATAGATGGAAGGTAAGAGACAAATCTTTTTTACATGCTATATAGAGAGTATGTACTAAAGGAGAAGGATTAGGGATTCTCACTTCTCTAGGGCAAGCTGTACAAAGTGATTGTCTTCCAAAACATGCAGAATGGAAAGGGTGGGGAAATCATTAGCTTTACAATGGAGAAAGCTGACAGGCATTACCTTGGCCAAGCTAGCTCTGTAATATAAACACTCAAAATGATATTCAAATCAGATATGCATATATATAGTTATATATAGTTATAGTTAGTTTTAATTATAGTTACAGTTATAATGAGCAAGGCACTATGTGATCTCAATCCCCAAAACTCAAATAATCAACATAATCATGAGAAAAAAACAATAATATCAAATGAGCAGCATTCTGTAAAATACATGAAATAACCGCCAGGATCATTAATACCAACAAATGTCTGTGAAAATTGGGTGGATGTGAAGCAAGCTTGATTAAAGTTAAAATTTACATGATATTCTGGGTCGGGTCCTAAAACCAGAAAAGGACATTAGAGGAAAGTGGAAGGAAGCTGAGTAAAGTATGGACTGTATTTTGTGGCACTGCATCCATGATGCTTCATTAATTGTGACAAATGTACCATGTTACTGTAGGAAATTAATAAGAAAAACTCACTGTGGGATAACATAGGAATTCTTCATACTGTTTCAAGCTAGCTAAGTCTGTATATATTGGGAAGTTCTAAAATAAACGTTTATATAAGAAAACTAATTACATCTAAATAAACAGACTTTAGTGAATAATAGCAATGTTAGTTTACTAAAAATAATAAATGTATCATAATAACATAAATTGTATTGGTATAGGAAACTAGGTTAAAATATGTAGGATCTCTTCTATATGCTATTTGGCAATTATCCTATAAATCTGGAACAACAAAGAGTTAAAGCTCATTTTTAATGTATGAATATAAAATATTATCTGAAGTGTGTTTTTTCTTTGTTTTCAATTGCTATATCAAAAGATATATTCTACCTAGAAATTTCAGGTATCACATAACAATTTTATTTTTCCATTCTTACAGTAAATATAAATAAGTTTTTACTTCACATTGAGTAAATTTCTAAACACTACAGTTAATTCAAATAAATCACCATTACCAATTTGAAATAGGAACATCAGACATAAAAGAAGATGTCTTTCTACGTAAGTGTAGAAAGGTCATTTTCTCTTTCAGAATTTCTGAGTTCAACAAGACTATGTAAAACATATATGATAACATTGAAATGGGTGAGCAATGATTTTAGGTTAGGATGCCCTGAACTGCAGCAATACAAACAGATTCACTTATCTTTTTTCTCCCTTCTTCCACTCGCATGTTTACTACCAATGTTGTAAATGGTGTAGCCTTGACATGAGAATCCAGAGGTAGGTTTTGCTCAGGGTGTTTATCTTTAAGCTTGGAACGTGAAGCATGTACGTCTCCTTTGGACAGGAATTTCATTCCTCCACTGTCAAGCTAACAATATAACCTTGGCATTGAAATTTCTTAGGACTATTGTCTTTGTGAGATCTATGTCTTTTTTATTTTTTTTTTTCTTTAAAAATTTTTGTAAAAAATGCAAAACTGGTACCAAGGAAAATATTTTCATATAATCATAGATAACATTAGTTAGTGAAATCTGAAAAAAACTACTTTGTTTGAAATATTATTTTCTCCACTTTCTTTTATGCTCCAAACATCCACAATATCAAATCCTTTGGATAAATTGTGTTTTTCAATTTACAAGGTGGCCCAACAAAATGAGTTTGCTGTAGGTATTCTTAACTCCTAGCTCTCCCGACCACTAAAATTCTTATGTATAGTGTCTTTCCCCATCCAGTGCTTAATATTCAAGAAAAGGGACTAACTAGAGAGTTAAGTAATAAATACCTATGTAGACAGACAGACACATCAAGAGATAATATACAATATTACCTACATATATTTATATATTTATAGAATCTACTGATTTATACAACATAAACATTTGAATATATAAAGCTCATAATTCATTTTATATTACAGATATCCTTGGAGTATCTATCTCCTCTTTTATCAGAATTCCATCAAATATTCTGGCTTCAGCAAAGTCAATGTGATCCAACATTATCCAACAGGATATTTCCCTGAACTGCAGTAATACCAAAGAATTCACTTCTGACCACAGTGATTGATTCCCAGGCAGTCAGCACTTAAGCTGGATCATTCAGAAAGATTCTCAAGATTTCTGTAAGAAGTACTGAGCCCCGGGATTCTTATTCTTGCTGAATGTGAATAAGGAAGAATTTCCTCCCTTACTCCTGATATCCGTCTTAGGAAACAGGTACTGTGACTGAAGGAAACTGGATCTGGTGAAATCGCTGAAGCCATAAATGAAAACTTTTTTTCTGAAGTATATGCTTCTTCCAGTCTTTTTAATTATGTGAAGTAATAAACTTTTATATCATTTCCACAAGTTTAGGTTAGGTGGTACTTGCGACCAAAGGCAAGCTAAATAATACAACACTATTGAACTTTAAAAAAAAATCATATTAGTACACCTTAAGTACAAAGAAAGAACATATATTCTGTATCCAAACTACCTGGGTTGTTATCCTTTGTCTGTCATCCATTCGTTGTGCAGAATGGATTGAGTGAACTTCATTTTTGTGAGTCAACTTCCCCTTCTGAATAAAGGAAGCAATTAAAAAGCACCTTTTTCATAGGGTGAGTATGAGTTTGAAATCACCTAGACACAAGGAAGACTGTACCTGACATTAAGTCTATATTCAGTATAGTATTTGATTAAAAACTGAGCTGGTAGTATTTGACAACACCAAAATATATTTATTACCTGCTCTGTGTAGACTAAGTTTACAAATGGTCTGAAGTATTTTGTAGGAAATGGTTGGCTTTAAAAAAATAGTAGACACAGTCCAACTTCTCCATAGAAACAAAGAATGCAAGTAAAAACAAACTAAACCACAGGCTCCTAGGGGTTTCCCAGGTTTAGCTGTTGACGTGATGTATTAATTCTTTAAAAATATGTCATTATCAGTATCTGGAAGGTAAATTTCGTTAGGGCCCATTATAAACAGTTAATCCCAATACTATTCAGAGAGATGCTCAGTGTCTGTGACTCAGGCAATCTGAGGTTCCTCTTTCTTTAATGTTCAGATGGGTCAGCCTCTCTGCTGGCATTTCCCAGTCCATCCTGCACAGCCAAGAGTTGTACGTTTTCAGGCATTTAGATTGGTGATTTTTACCTGTGGGAACATACAATTCCCCTCCCATTGTTAGTTTCAAGATCTCAAAAATTGAAATTTTATCAATAGGATTGGAAAACAGAGTCCCAGAAAGGATACTACCCCACCTCCCACCTCCCTCTTTTTGTTTTTGTTTTTTTTAATTTTTATGTTTTGACCTATAGATGCCTAAATTGTATTACATGTACCCATGAACAGGAGCCAAGTCATAAGTTTTCATTAAATTTACCCAAACTGTTTCTCATTGACTGTATGCTACTTATTTGGGAAGTACATTTAAGCTTGATTCCTTTAAATTGTCCTACAAGTAAAAGAAAGTGTTACAATGTGATGCTGTATAATTCAGAAAAATATAGAGACCATTTGTGTAGTGTATCTTAACCCCATGTTACTGTTGGAAGTTCAATACAAATTATAAATAAAACAATTAACATTTTATATTCCCAATTAGTTCAAATGTACTTAAAATATCCTATAATATGTGGATAAAGCTTGGGCAGAGTTGAGTACCTGCCAAATAAATTTTACCCAATATACACTTTGCTCTTTAAAGGTATATGACTGGACTATGACTTCGAAGTTTACCTTCCAGAAACTGAGAAACCTTCCTACCTCTCCCCTTTATAGGAAAACGAAAAACATGATGGTACTGAAATCATTCCCTAACTGTAAATTAGATCCAACTGTTATACGGGTAATTTCTTATAAAACAGGTATAACTACCCTTTCTTAATTGACTGATAGGCATGGGAACTGTGAAAGGATAATTATCTAGAGCCAAATTCAATAGTAAAGTTTTTATAAGCTGTGCAATTAAGCAAAATTTATTAGTACAGGGAAGCTCTGACATCAGCAATGAATTATTCTGCCTAGGAGATGTTGGCTAGGGGATTCAATCCCCCCCCAAATTATAAAGGCCTTTTGCCTATAAGTAGGATATATGCAAGGAGAAAGGCAGTGAGTCCCTGTTGTTGAAGACCTGGTATGAACATGAAAAAAATTTATGAGACGTCACTTGCTAACATATAACTGGCTTCTGAAATGCCAGAGAGTGTTACCAAAGGCCACTAAAGCAATACAGCAAAATATTGGTCTCCCTGAGACAAGCAAGACTCCTCCATCAGTATCAGCTACACCTCAATTGCCTGGAGATACTGCGCAACAGTGGCAGCCATGTGTCTATATCTATCTATCTATCTATCTATCTATCTATCTATCTATCTATCTATATATATAGATAGATAGATAGATAGATATCCCAAATCTAATTGGCTATTAGCTCTCTCCTTGGAGGAATAACTCACAGCGCATGCCACAAGCTTATGTTCTCTAGTGGTTAGGAGATGTTATAAGCCACAATAAGAACTTGTCACCCTTTATAGAGAAACCACAGTTTGTGGATTAGCATACCATCTAAGCATCTGTGTAAATGCTCAAAGCTTAGCTTGCCATAATAATTAGTACTGCTTAAATGCCTGTACATCCAATTGCTTGTGCTTTGTTAGTATGACTAAAAAGGTATCACTGGAAAAGCTGTCAACCCATGAAGGGAAACAACCTGAACAGACTAGAGTCCAAAATGAAAAAAAAATGTCATTATATAAAATTAAAAGGGGAAAAATGTGAACTCCTAAGCATATATCAGAGTTAACATATAGTTTATTCCTGAAGGACATGATTCTGATACATATTTGATGTGTATAGGCATACTTTGGAGCAATACAATTGAGAGGCCACCACAACAACATAAGGACTGGGTCAAAGAACAGACTGATATAGTTAAATTCTGCCCAAATCAATAAACTTTTTCAGAGAAAAAAAATGTCATTATATTTTAGATATTTATATCTTAGATAACTGCTTAAACTATTGATTTTTGGGAGGTTGAATGAATTAATTGCAGTTATTTTCCTTCTTTTGTGTGTGTGTATTTTTGAAACAAGGTCTCCTTTTTCATCCAAGCTGGCCTTGATCTCACTAAGTAGACCAGGCTGGCCTTGAACTTACAGAGGTCCACCTGCCTCTGCCTCCCAAGTGCTAAGATTAAAGGTATGTGGCACCATACCCAGCCAACTAAAGTTATTTTTAAATCATCTTAAGTTAAGACATTTATGTTCAAAGTTCCTTGATGACAGTAAATCATAAATATATATTAAATATATATTAAACCATAAATATATATTAAACCCAAACAAATGATCATTTCCACCTATTGTTTAAATAATTGAATAGCTTATTTATGAACTATAAATATATGAAAACAACCAGTAACAGGGATCAAAAACATAAGAATAATGAGCAGGAAAAAACAGATAAAATTCTGAGCATTTTCTATAAATTGGGAAAATTTGCTTTTATTGTATTTTATTAGCAAGACTCATTTGATACTGCTTAAACACACACCAGGAGCATAGTTTAAAAATAATCCCAGAGGCTGAACTGCATGCTAATACAGTGCTTTGCACATTGAGGGCACATAATAAATGCATTTGATTGGATAGCCAGATGAATCTAGTTTAACATTTATTCTTTCTCTAACAACTGCAACTTGCAAAGTACTCACAGAGATGGTGTACTTTCAAATATTACACATGGCCCACTGAGTACAATTGCAGTGGTGCCCTTTCATAATATCTTCCATTATAATCTTCTATCAAAGCCGAATGAAATATTAAAGTGAAGTATGCATGCAGTGATTAGTAATCTAGCCTTTCATTTCCTGAAGATTTGGGAGTGATTTGACTCCTTGTATCAATCCATAAGTCAGGGAGAGGGCTAGCTCTTGCAGACTGAAAGAAATCAACGTGCAATATCCTACAGCACTTTGAGCACATCTTAGGAGTAGGAACAAATACAGATCATTGTATTTACAGAAGATACTATTTTACTGACATGGTACATTTAGATCTTTAGATTCAGTGCTGAGTATAGAAAAGAAGCTGCCGGGCGTGGTGGCGCACACCTTTAGTCCTAGCACTCGGGAGGCAGAGGCAGGCAGATCTTTGTGAGTTCAAGGACAGCCTGGTCTAGAGAGTGAGTTCCAGGTCAGCTGGGGCTACAGGGAGACCCTGTCTTGAAAAGACCGAGAGAGAGAGAGAGAGAGAGAGAGAGAGAGAGAGAGAGAGAGAGAGAGAGAGAGAGAGAGAGAGAGAGAGAGAGAGAGAGAGAGAGAGAGAGAGAAAAGAAGCTGTGGGCAATGAATGCAACAGCTTCTGTCCACTTGCTTCTGACAGATGATGCTAAGACTCATCGAAATTGTTCAAAGTGCCGCCATAGACTGAGAGAAGTGGCCAATAAACTGAGCAGATAACTGTGGACTGAAAGCTTCAAGTATCTTACACATTTTGTGTTTGTTTGGTTTTGTTTACACTATCAGAAGAAACCAAAATCAACTCTAACCTGATTGGAAAATAACTGTTATTTTATCAAAATCCATAATGATAAACACTCTAGTGGTAGAGAGAAGAGTGTAGATATGGAGTAGTAAAACATATATGATTGGATTCAGAATCCATAGTGTAATAAATTAGCTGTAAATAGGAAATGTGAATTCTAAAGTTTTCAACAATAGAGAGCATAGAAAAGTCCATTATAAAAGAGTGATATATAGGCATTTAGTGATTAAATACATAATCAAAAATAAAATGCTCTTTTTATGAAACTCTTAATTTCCAATAAGTAGTAAGATCATGAGCAAATAAAAACTTTTTCTTCAAAAAAGGTTTCTTCTTAAATTTCACATGATAGGATTTATTTTTTTTTTTTTGCTTTGTAGACTTTTGTGGTTTTGTTTTGTCAAAGACAAATTGACCCAAAAACTTGTCATTCTCTTGACAAAGGCTTTCAAGTGCTGTATAGAGTAGGTGTATAACACCATACTCAATGTTAATTATATGGTTAAAAACATGTAGGGTCACATGGATCACATAGCTCCAAAATCCAGTTGGAAGTAGATTTCTTTTGATAGTTCAGAAAAAGGAATATGGAAGCATTATTTAGTTATTGGGTGACAACTATCAATGTTAATTTAAAATATTGACAATGACAGTAATGGGAAAAATAAACTGTATGAGTGTGTGGGTCATTTATTCACTTTCCAAAATGTAATATGTACATGTCACCCATTACAAATTTAATACAGAGCTAAAAGGCATTTATGAGGATCATTTCATTATCTAAATACAAGTAAATTATTTATAATAATAGTGCTCAACCCTGTAAACACATGAGACTTATTAGAGGCTTTTGGAGATATACTGATGTCTGGCAAGGCATGGTGAAGTATACCTTTACTCCCAGCACTAAGGAAGCAGAACTAGGCAGATATCTCTGAGTTTCAGGCCAGGCTGGATGACACAGCAAGTTCCAAGACAGCTAGGTCTACAGGGATACAGGGAGATGCTTTCTGAGAGGGAGGGAGGAAGGGAGGGAGGGAGGAAGGAAGAGAGAGAGAGAGAGAGAGAGAGAGAGAGAGAGAGAGAGAGAGAGAGACTCATCTGAACCCAAAGCTTTCTAGTACAGTGCTTCTGAAAGGACAGTCTTTCACATTTGGCCTAGTTCTGCTTTCACCCCACTGCTCTACTTCCTACCCTAAAGAAGTTTCATTTTACTTCATATCAAGGCTTCATATCAAGGCCCTGATTAAAAGTATCTTCTTGCCCTGCATTTTCACACAGAAAGTCAAATTCAGTTAAAGGAAATAGGCAGACATACTAAGTATTCATATTTTAAAAGCATGAACCTCAAGTAGCCCCTTCATATAACTCTCAATCAGAACACATTTTCCTAATCAACCCATCATCCTAATACATGTTGGCTTAATACTTTCTTCTTCTTCATTAAGCCATTAATACTTCCTTAGTTTCATAGTCTCAATTCTCAAACTAGGCATAAATAACAGAAGAGAAGCAGTTAAGTGCCCATTGCCAAATGAATCAATCCAGTTTTCCTGTGCCCATTATTTTATCTAGTCTCATAGGCAAAGTCAATCCCACAATTTGTGTACTAAATGTTATCTTTGCCTGCCTTTGCATGGGTGGATCTCTGTGAGAATGAGACTTTCAGGCCAGGTGGGACTACAGGGAGACCTTGTCTCAAAAACCAGAGAGAGAGAGAGAGAGAGAGCGCGAGAGAGAGAGAGAGAGAGAGAGTGAGAGAGAATATTATTTAATGTATAATGATTTTAGTGTACAAAGTAGAAACACCTCCTAAAATCTGCTTTAAAAGCAAATTAAATGAACTAAAAATCTTCAACTACACGATAAACTACCATTCTACTTTATAAGTGTGTGCAAAAAATGCATCTTGGAAGAACCAATAATTTCAATGCTAACCAGAATTAGAAACTCATATTTGTAAAGGTTGAAATTTGGGGTAACAGTTACCAATAAAGGTAGATTTAAAGTCTTGAATGTCCTTCGTATTTTATTTCATTCAATCTGGTATTCTGCAGAGGAATTACCCAAAGTGCATTTCCCACAGTTTTGAAAGTGGAGATCAGATGAGATGAATCCTTCACAGTTCTTCAGAGCCCAAGATTCTAGGTAATTACACAGCACAGATTCATGCCCACCTGCCTGCTGTCCTTCCTGTGGAATTGTGATCTCTTATGAATAATTATTTGGAAAGTTTACTAAAACTTAAGGGTTCAGTTGAAGCAATCCATTTCCCAGTTTCCTAGGTTAAAGTTTTTTTTTTTTTTGATTTTTTGTTTGTTTGTTTGTTTTTTTTTTTTTTGAAACAAAGTCTCCTGTAGCCCTAGCTGGCCTGGAACTTATGCAGACCAGTTGGCCTTGACCTCTCAGAGATCCGCCTGCCTCTGTCTCCCAAGTGTGGGATAAAAGGTGTGCACTAACATACCTATCTGGTTCAAAGTTAAGAACTAATGAACACCACTCTTGTAGGACATTTAATTATCAAGAAATAATCACTAGCATAGCACAGTCCTGCTAGAGTGAGTCATATAAAGAGCAGATCTGCAATCAACCACACACTAACTTAATCTTCAAATAATGAAAACGGAAGACTGGATGAGAAAAGAGGCTTCATGGTGAATTCACAGATACAGAAAAATTGGACACGGGCATTTTTCCTTTTCAAGTCTGAGCCAAATGTTTCAGCCCTTACAGATCATAACCTCTGATGTCAAAACATGCTTCTCATTCCAGATATGTTTAAGAGTGAGAGAAGGAAAGAAAGAAATTGAAAGGAAGAGATGGGAGGAGGAAGCAAAGATGGAGAAGACAGAAAAAGGGCAAAGAAAGAGGAGGCAGAAGAGAAACCACGAGATGAAAAAAGGGATAACAAAAAAGAGAAGAAAATGTTATTTACCTGGCTATTTTAAAGATTTTTTTTATTTAAAATTATATGTACCTGTATGTCTCTATGTGAATATGTACATGCTAGTGGGGGTGCCCATGAAGGCCAAAGAGGGTGTCAGACCCCTGAAGCTGGAGTTATAAGTGGTTGTGAGCCTCCTGACATGGGTGCTGGGAACTGATCTCAGGTTCTAAGAGCAATACATACTCTTAACCACTGACCCACTGCTTCAGCGCCCCCTTTGTTTTATGTACTGAGCTGTTCACTGCTCTGAGCAATTCACAGCAATACAACTCAGTCATTTCGAGGGAAAAGAAATAATAAGAAAACCTGTACTAACCCACTCAATCCTCTTGACCTCTGGGGTTTCTGTTAAGCTGTGATAGTGATAGGCATCCCAGGAAGTAGAGGCTATGTTTGAATAATACTTTTGATCCAATGTAATGCTCCTCCCCCAAACAGTGGAAGGAGTTAAAATAAAGACATTTCAAGGTAAGTCTCCCTCTCAATCAGACTTTAAAAGCGAGAGATTTGAAAGCTATTAGGACTATATTAAGTGATCCTCTTTCAAACATCTTCCTTTTTTACTGACAAGTTGCTGCTAAAAATTAAAGTAGAAAGGAGGTCATCTTTTTGTGCCACACATTTTTAATGGACCTGAAGCCAAAATAAGTCAGACTAAATTATGAGAGTAAATGACCTCCCGGGAAGCATTATACAAAATTCCAAAGTACTGTAAAGACTTTCCTTTGATCTTTTTAGCCTTGCAGCCTGAAATTCAAAAATCTGTATTTAATTTTAGATTGCATACACCAGCTTTTAAATTTTCTTTCCAAAATGATAAATCATTTTAAATAACAGAATACCTTTATTTCTCAAAACTGCTGACTGCCACTTCTTTATTCTTTTACTCTATAAAAACAGAAACATACCCTAATTAACTGCTGGTTTCTGGGGTTCGGGGTTATAATGGATAAAACACTGACATTCACTGGAGAGCCTGCATTTTAAACTTACTTCCTATGTGAAATGACTGATACAGAAACATTTTAGTTCATACCTGAGGAAGATACTAAATTCAGAAAAGAAGGTTGGAAAGAGAGAAATCTTGCAATCCCTGCTTTTAGGGCTGTTTTAGATAAACGCATCCATTTCTCAATGTATCTTTCAGCAGGTTGCAGACAGGTGCACTGGTTTGTAGCAGATTCCTCTCTGTAGTCCTACAGGTGTCTAATTGAGCAGCATGTTAAGGATAATGCGGGTCCATTACCACCTGTAAATCATTCTGCATTCTTAAACAGAGACATCTTTCACTGGCAGAGAATCTCATGGACCTTTTCTGTACCTGCTGACTGAAGATGTCTTTATCAACATTTTTGTGAAGATTAGTGCTGCATCTGCTAAAATTAAAAGAAAAAAAAAAAACATACAATGATAGCCTGATTTCACAACTAGGGCTTTTTAAGCTGAGGACAGAATTGCAGTGTCTTCTGTTCATTCAAATTGAAGACTGATTGGTGTGGAAGAGACCAACGATAACAACAACAAGCGGCAATGAAGTTAATATGTACCACACAGAGATTGAAAATGTTCCTCTGTGAGGTCAGAGGGTATGCAGGATATCTGAGCACTGATCTTGGGAAATTTACTTTTCCTGTCAGTGATCTAAAGTATTCACGTGGCTTTGAGTTTTATCAGCATTGCATCTGATTTTTCTGATACGATTCTGACCAAACTCTATTTCCATGCAAAATATTAGCTATTTTCCCATATTTACCAATGCTATTTTCTATTAGCTTCCTAGATGCCAATGTGGCTGTAGAGACATCATGATGACTCCCTGTGCCGCTTACCATTAGAAAATCATGAGTAAACTTTGTCCTACATTGTTAGAGCTGGGAAATGAGGTGAAGCATTTATCGCTGTAATTTACAGTGAACATACTTCCAGGATCATGTCATTGCCAGAAAGGTGCAACTCTGAAAGTGTCTTGCTACTTAATACAAACTTGGAATCCAGTACAGAATTTAACTCAGTCAAAATGTTTGTGGAATGCTAATATGAAAGCCAAAATCCACTGCATTTTTCATCCAGCTTATTTCAAATTATCTTCCAAACACAACTATAAAATCAGACATACACACACACACACACACACACACACACACACAAAAGTGCTGTTTCAGAGCATCAAAGAAAACCCAAGATAATAGGAATTTGGATTCATATCTACTAAGAAATGGAACTTCTTGGAGGAATTTCTGTTTTTTTTTTAATTTTTTATTTATTTATTTTTGTATGTGTATGAATGTACTGTCTGCATGCAGGTCTGTGCACCCGTGTCATGCAGTGCCTCGGAGGTCAGAAGAGGGTGTCGGATTCCCCTGGAACTGGAGTTCTCCTGGAATTGGAGTTACAGACGGTTCTCAGCCGCCATGTGGGTGCTGGGGATCGAACCCGGGTCCTCTGCAAGAGCGTCAGTGCTCTTAACCGCTAGGCTATCTCTCCAGCCCTGGAGGAATTTCTTAACTTTCACCATCACTATCAGATTGAGTCACTTTTCAGTAGTAGTACGTCAATGTATAGAAAATAATATGACACAAAGTTTCATCACTGAATACCATTCTATGGCAAAGTTTAAATAAAAATTATAAAATAAAATATAATTAATATTAATAAATCAATACATTGATTTAGCAGCAAATTAGTTACAGCAACAGTGATATGTAGACACTCCAGAATCAAGTACTAAAGGAAACAGTGACTTTATGTACACATATATGAATATATATGTATGTATGTAGTGACTTCTGGAAAGAAGGTCTCATATATGCATAACTAAAGTCCAAGAAGGGGAAACAGCAATAAAGAATGAGAAGTAACATTTCAAGTATAATGCCCAATAATTTTATTTTTAATTTTATTTATTTATGTTTATGTGCATGAATGTACTGTCTGCATGTAGGTTGTGCACCTGTGTTGTGCAATGCCGTGGAGGTCAGAAGAGGGTGTCGGATTCCCCTGGAACTGGAGTTCTCCTGGAATTGGAGTTACAGACAGTTCTCAGCCACCATATGGGTGCTGGGGAACAAACTGGGGTCCTCTGCAAGAGCAGTCGGTGCTCTTATGGGCTAGGCCATCTCTCCAGCCTAGCCCAAGAATTTACTTTTTTTTTTTTTGCTATTTATTTATTTATTTATTTATTTTTTGTTTTCATTTTTTTTAATAATAAGTGATAATTTGTGAGTACAAGCATCCTTCGTGTAAAACCAATTTGCAAGCAGTTGTGCCCAAACCCACACAGCTCATGGGTCCCACCATCCAGCAGGGGGGGCTTGTATGTTCAATCAAGTTGATCAAATGAGTGTCCAGTCTATATTGTTGTAGGTTCACCATTAAACCCAATCGCAGCCCTTACATTCTACCACGCCCCCTCTTCCGCAGATTGTTCCCTAGGCTTAGAAAAGGGGCACAGGTGGATGAGAAGCAAAACACTCTACTTTCTCTGGAGCTGATGTCTTGGTCTCTAGTCAGTTCTGGCTGTTTACTTTCATGGGCTGCCAGCTTGTCCAGGCATAACCTTTCGATCCTACTAATGAAGCACATGCAATTAGATATTTAGGTATTTAAACAGTATAATATATAGCCTTTCGATCCTACTAATGAAGCACACACAATTAGATATATTTAATTGTGTGTTTAAATACCAAGAATTTTCTAAACAGATATAAACATATCTAAGACCTCAAGGGCAGTAGAAAACCATACTTGGCCATATAATATAAAAGCGATTGGGGTGACCCTTTTCAGAGGGTATCATAACAAAACAGGAGCTAGAAATTGATTAGGTAGTTTAGGGATGAGACCCTCCCCCCAAATTAATCAGACTCTTTTCAGCCGAGAACTCAAGGCTTCCTGGACTAGCCAGTAAACACATATCCTTCTGGTAGCCTTGAAAGAGCAGGAAAAGAAGAAAGAAAAGAGAGAAAGGAATAAAAGAAAAAATGAGAGAAGTACATACCAAGCCCTGTAGATTAATTATTTCACCAGAATAAGAAATGGAAATCCCCCCCCCGATTTCTTTTTGTTCTTGTTGCTTTATTGTGTTATTGTCATGTTGTATTATTTCTGTTTTCCTGTGAAAAGAAAAAAAAAAACAAAAATAATTTTTAAAAAGTTAACAATCCAGATCAAAGAGAAAACTTTTATTTATTTATTTATTTATTTATTTATTTATTTATTTATTTGTCTTTTCGAGACAGGGTCTCCCTGTAGCCCCAGCTGTCCTGTCTCTGTAGACCAGGTTGGCCTAGAACTCACAAAGATCCACCTGCCTCTGCCTCCCAAGTGCTAGGATTAAAGGTGTGTACCACCACACCCAGCAAGAGAAAAGTTTTAAAATATACAGAAGATATTACCAGCAAAAGATTAATAAAAGAATGCTTGAATTTTCAACACAGGATAGCAAAAATGAAATTAAGTTGCTATTTAAATAAAATGAGTAGTTTGCCCAGCATGGGGTGCTGGCCTTTAATTCTGGCCCTGGGAGGCAAAAGCAGGCAGATCCCTGAGAGATCAAAGTCAGCCTGGGCTATGTTCTGGGCAGGCTAGGACTAGCAAGACACTGTCAGAAAAAAAATAAGTAAGTAAAATAAAATAAAAAGAAAAATAATAAATAAAATGAATAGTAAAGAAAATCTTGGAGAATCTGCAATTACTTTCACAAGGCTTGGCTATCAAATGAAATACTGAAAAACTTACTTTGGTTGCAGAGTTGGTTCGCTTTTTATACATAAATAAATTATTCTGAAACTGCATTTTTAAATTAATATATTTTTTAGTGCTTAATTCCTGTGAGCTGTGGCTGCTGAACTGAGGAATCATCTGGTAATGACAGTTTTGTTGTTTTTAATACAATTACAGTGCCATTGCTTTGAATGAAGCAATGCTTAGCCATTCGGTTGCGTAAAATATTACAATCTACACTTTACTGTGCCTTCAAAGCATGTCTCTTGCAGCTTGCTTTCTTTTTTTTGGCATGATGATTTTCATATTTGTTACAGTATGACAGCATGTAGGGCACTTGAAGCTCTGTTGCATTAAGCTGCAACTTGCAACACGCTGAACAGCAGCTCAGCAGAGAGAGCATCTGCATGCTTCTAGAGCAGAAGCCACACCCACCGCCATTTTGTGTTTGTTTTTCTTTTGTGTGTGTTTACTTTTTTTTTCCCAAATGTGCTTGGAATGTTTATCAGATCAGTGTGTAGCATAAAGTAAATCTAAACAATTGTACCCTGAGCACAGTCAAAGCAGGCTATTTAAGATACTACAAAAACAAACAGAAAATACTCCCCAATTAGGGAGTTAGGACTTAAATTGTAAATAACTTTGAATCAAGATGAAATCATTGTGGAAATTAAATGTGGATGCACACAACAATTCTGGGAACACTTACTTTTCATATTAATGTGAGGAACAGCCAGGAACATACTTAACAGAAAATGATTGCCTTAAATGTACATTATAAACAAATCAAGTTAGAAGAGCCTCCAGAAGCTAGGAAAAAATAGTGATCACAAAGCTCACTTACTATTCTAAAACCATTCGAATGGCTTTGACCCTCAGCAACACGAAATATAAAAAGTTAAAAAGAAAGAAATATTAAAATATTACAAACTCCTAGAAAACTTGTGAGGAAAAACAGAAAGGCAAGCAAGTCAGGGAAATTTGTTGAAATCACTGCAAATATTCTAACATAAATTGTCTAACTTCATTGCAATACACTTGACTACTTCAATTAAAGAAGCCAATTTGGGTGAACAAAACCCTTGAGGTTTCTTGCTCTGACTGACAAAGATATAGATCTGTCAAATAATCTCTCCATGAAACATCTCTAAAGCTGTTCAAAGTTAAAAATGAAGAAGCACTTCAAAGCAGCATGGAGCGCGTACAGGTGCATGATAATCTGAGGAGACTTTGTGCTTAAAACCTGGTGAGACTTGAGACACTGAATTCTGTTATAAATTAGCTAAAAGTCCTTCCCTGCTCTTTAGGGAGCCAAAACAAGGCAAAGGATGAGGAATTGCAGCTTGTCTGAGCAATCAAAGGAGTGCCACTCAGTTTGGAATTGTGGGTACAAACCAACAGCATTGTTGGTATAAATTAGTTTTGCAAGGTTGAAAAAAGAAATGGAAGCACTGGAGAGATGGCTCAGTGGTTAAGAGTACTGGGTGCTCTTGGTGAAGATACAGATTTGTTTCCCAGCACCAGTGGCTAACAGCTCTACAGATCTCTAGTTCCAGGAAATTGGTTGCCTTCTTCTGGCCTCCATGGGCATTGCACAATACAGGTGTACTTACATACCTGCGGGAAAAACACTCACATGTAAAGTAAGAAATAATTAATTTTACAAAAGGAAGTAGAGGGGCTGAAATATGCATCAGAGGTTACTAGCATTGGCTGCACTTGCAAGCAACCTGTGTTCAGTTCCCAGCACCCACACAGTGGTTAAGAACCATCAGTAGCTTCAGTTCTTGGGGATCCAACACCATATTCTGACCTCAATGGACATTGCATAACACAGGCGCACTTACATACATGGAGGCAATGTATTAATATACATAAAATAAAAATTGCTCAAAAAAAGAAATAGAGTGAGGGCTTATTACAGATATAACATATTTATAATTTGGACATTTCAATATTGTAAAAGTGCTATTTCTCTCCAAAACTGAACTTTAAAATCAATGTAATCAAAATCCAATAGATGATTAGCTAGAAATGGACAAGGTAATCTTTATGATAATACCAGGAACTAAACATTAGAAAGACGGTCTTGAAAACAAAGCTGAACAAACATGGATTAACATCATCAGCCATCTATTCTACCTTTAAAGACAATATAGGGACTGGAGAGATGGCTTGAAGGATAAGATTGCACACTATTCTTACAGATGACTCAAGTTTGATACCCAGCACCTACACTATAACTTAGTGTTCATAATTGCCCCAAGGCATCTAATACCTCCTCTCAAATCGATGGCCACTTGTTCTTACATGCACATATCCACATATAGACACAAACACATACATATAATTAAAAGTAAATGCATATGCATACATACACATATATAAATAAAGCAGAACAAAGAGGAAAGGAAGATGATAGTGAAATAACCAGATATGCAATGTATTTTTTTCTAGCCTTTTCATTATAATAAAAATAAATTTTACATGGATTTTCAAACTAACTATGAATTAAGTTAATAATAATATCTGTTTGTGATTGTATGTATTATGCCCAACAGGAGTCATAGATGAGTACCACACAGTCATGGTCAATTTAAGAGCTCTTTATTACTAGTGGTCAAGACCAAGCTAATGCCAGAAAGAACCCTTGACTCCAAGGAAAGGCAGGTAGTCTACATAGAACCCCAAACCACAATTTTATCATACCGGGGGCAGCCTGGTTTCAATCAGTACTGTAGAAACAATGAACTTCCTGGAAATGGAGGAGCAGTTGGAGAAAGTTACTCTCTCGGTGTAATTAGCAGAGCTGGGGGTGTGGCTAAGGGTGTGGCTGGGGGAAACACAGGGTGAACCAAAAATAGAGTCTGCTAGAACAAAATGGGAGTCATCTTGGGCAGCTCATGTGTGTGCTAGTTGGAAAGGGCAAAACTGGATAAGACAAGGTACTGTTTTTTACTTCCCCATTTCATGCTGGGTGTACTGTTTCAATAAAGTATAGTTGGGCCTTGTTCTACAGCACAGTTCCAAGAAAGATGGAAGAAAATGTTTTCAGCAGTTCTTGTCCTTTCCTGGCTGTTTTATTTTGTTTGTTTGTTGCTGTTGTTGTTGTTTTATTAAGGCATAGCTATGACATGGAATCACATAGTGAAGTTACACTAAGGGGAACCACAATTAAAACTGATTGGCTTTTAATCTCATTAGTTTTGCTTTTTAAAAAATTCCTGTATCTTAATGCATTTCAATAAGGAAATGAAAATATTGAGGAATAAGTTTCTAATACAGGCCAACTAAGCCATGTCATTATGTAAACCAACACTTTAGTAGCCATGTTTCACTTAGGGAAATGATTTAGAAAATCATTTGGTAGATATTGGCCTTCCTTTATTTTGCTTTGCTTTAACTGTGTACTGTCCTCTTGTTCTCAGAACACAGAGTCTAGGTCTGCTGCTTTCTAGTGGGGATGTTTTAGTAAAGTTAACAAACTTTAACTTTACTCTCAGTATTTAAACATCCACAATTCAAAAAAAATTAGAGATGCCTCATTGGGCTATCCAAATTCTCATGAATAAATAAGCTTTTATGTTTCAAAGATCATAAAATGAATAACCTGAGACAGGTTAACCAGCATAAAAATGGTGTTGTTCTCACTTAAAAGTAACTTGTAAAAGAAATTTCTTATTTTTTCCTCCTCTTTTTGTACTTTCAACAAAATGTGCTAACAGGTGGAGCATAAAGTAATGAATCTTTTCTTTTTTTTTTTTTAAACATCTTTTTTTTTTTTTAATTTTATTTATTTCTGTATGTGTATCAATGTACTGTCTGCATGCAGGTTTGTGCACCCGTGTCGTGCAATGCCGCGGAGGTCAGAAGAGGGTCTCGGATTCCCCTGGAACTGGAGTTCTCCTGGAATTGGAGTTTCAGACGGCTCTCGGCCGCCATGTGGGTGCTGGGGATCGAACCCGGGTCCTCTGTAAGAGCGGTCGGCGCTCTTAACCGCTAGGCCACAGAATCTTTTCTCTCTTAAATATAAGGAGGATGAATATGCTATAAGGATCTTGTAAACGGGTGTTATTAAAAATAACTCAGTCTGTGTGGCTGGAGAGATGGCCTAGTAGTTAAGAGCACCAACTGCTCTTGCAGAGGACTGTGTTCAGCTGAGAACCATCTTTAACTCCAGCTCCAGGGGAATCTGACACCCTCTTCTGACCTCCGCTGCACTGCACAACACCAGTGCACAGACCTACATGCAGACAGTATATTCATACACATAAAAAAATGAAAAAAATATTAAAAATAACTCAGTCTGCAGAGATTTATAAGTGACTCATTTTTGCTAGGTTTATCGTATCAAAATACTTGGTGTTCTGAAACAGCCACTAGAAATTCCACATTCATTTCTTTATATTCTGTGTGTTAGCACTAGGGCTTAAAGTAATTTATTTCAATCAACATTATTTAGTAATTCACTGTAAATGAAACTTCTCTACTGTAGTACTAAGCTCTTGTGAGCATTTTCTATGCAGAGTAAACAAAGATAAATAAGAACAATAGGAAAGAGGAGAAGGAAAGAGAATAAAGCAGAGAGATGGTGGGAAGAGATTCAGAGATGCCCAGGAGCTCCTAGGAGCCTGGGAGATTAGGAAAGCACACCTGGGGGTGTGCCTGCAAAGGATTTTCTGGAGATGATCACATTGTGAGGGCTCTAATTTAATGAATGATTGTCATATTTGAATAGCCCTTTGGTTTTTGGTAATGACTGTAGACTGGGGAGGAATTGTTTCACAGAATCTTGACTCTGAAGGACATATCTTGGCTTAATCTTTTCTTGTCTTTGCTCTGATTCTTGATTAGCATGAGTTCTGTTCCTTCCAGTCTTTCCCACCAGAATGAACTATAAGCTCAAAAGCTGTAACAGAAATACGTGATTTTTCCCTTTAAGTTGTTCTCTCACATAGATTAGCCGTAGATACAAAACTATAGCACATCTAGGTGGTATTACCTTCCATTGCACCAAAGCTTTGAGATGTAACTGGTATCTTGGACACAAATGATAAAATAAATGAATTTCCTGGACTGGAGCTTGCTGTGTTGATGAAGACACATTTCAGTCAATAAAATCATGAAAGTTTTGCCTGGCATGGTGGCACACATCTTTAATCCTAGCACTTGGCAAGCAAAGGCAGGCAGATCTTTGTGAGAGGCCAGCCTGGTCTACACAATGAGTTCCAGGACGGCTAGAACTCACTGTGTAGGCCCTGTCTTGAAAAGACCAAAAGAAAAATTATGAAAGTTTCAATGGATACTGGGAAGAAGTGAAAGTAGATTTCAGTACCTTTAGAAAAAGTGAAGATGGAGGGAGGTCAGAAGAGATGGCCAAGCAGTTAAGAGCACTGGCTGCTCTTGCAGAGGGCCTGAGTTTGATTCCCAGAGCCCACAGTGGCTAACAACTGTCTGTAACTCCAGTTCCAGGGTATCCAATGCCATCTTCAGATCGCACCTCCATGGGGACTGTATGTCACTGGTGCACCTACATCTCTGCAGACCATATACTCATGCACATTAAAGAAAAATAATAAATTCTTAAAAATTAAAAAAGAGAAAAAGTTGATGATAGGAAGTTCATTCAGCATTGAGAACAAGGGGACAAAGGAAAAATTATAACTTCTGGGGCTGAAGAGATGCCTCAGCAGTAAAGAGTAGTGACTGCTCTTGGAGAGGACCAGAGTTCAGTTCCTGGCACCCACATGGTGTCTAACAACCTTAGATCACTCCAGTTCCAAAGTCCTCTTCTGGCCTTCACAGCCATTGCATGCAGGTGGTTCTCTAAAGTAGATGCATGTAAAACACTATGAACTTAAGTTTTAAATAAATTAAATAAATAAATAAATAAATAAATAAATAACACCTCTTAAGGAAGTTTAATTGTGAAGGCAAAGAGAGAGGAGTTGGTGCAGAGACAGGATGAAAAGTGAGACATGCATTCAATATTGTTTATAGACAAAGATGAAAGGGATTAGCAAAGCTTTTCATCTGCATTAATTCTTTTATTTATTTATTTTTGGTCTTTTCGAGACAGGGTCTCCCTGTAGCCCCAGCTGTCCTGGAATTCTCTCTGTAGACCAGGCTGTCCTTGAACTCACAAAGATCCACCTGGCTCTGCCTCCCAAATGCTAGGATTAAACGCATGCACCACCACGCCCGGCTATCTGCGTTAATTCTTGTAATATGTTCAAAGAACTATAGACCAAACTGTTTTGAAGGATGTGAAGGCTAGGAACTCAATTGTCCAATGGTGAATCATTACCCAAGTTAATTATCCAGTTGACATCTTATCAATGTTGCCTAATTATTTGTTTTGATTATGAATGGTAAAACAAAATTATCTTAAATATGTGTGTAAATATTTTTCAAAATATTTATTCAAAATTTTTTCTTAGAAATTTTTAGAATTCATATTTTATATTTGCTAGCTACACATTTAATTGCCCAATGGTATATTCCTTATTAAACTTGGAGAGAAGGGAGGTAAAAAGAGAATAAAATTCTTCTGTGACTTCTTACATTGCAAGTAGGAGTATGAAAATCAGAAATGAAAGAAAAAGGAAAGAAGGAAGGAAGAAAGGAAGGAAGGAAGGAAGGAGGGGAGGGGAGGGGAAGGGGAAAGGGAAGGGAAGGGAGACGGGAGGGAGGGAGGGGCGGGGAGGGGAGGGAAGGAGGGGGAGGGGAGAAGAGGAGAGGAGAGGAAAGGAAAGGAAACAAAAGGAGTTAGAAAAACGGGCAAGAAAGTAGAGCTATTAAACTACTTTTTTGTAAACTCATATTTTTTTCCCAATGCCCTGGAAATGATCAAAGTCCATTGAAAAGACACTTGGCTAAACATAATCTGTGTTTAAGCCTGGTCTGGACTACCAAGGGGAAATTGAACTACCTCTCCACAGAATCCAGATTCCTTGGCTTTCCAAGATGGACCCAGGTATCCTCCAGGCCTCCAGCCCCTGACAAGGAGGGCTAAGGCATCCAGAGTGGAGCAACTACTGGTTCTCAGCCTTTTCAGTGGGAAGGCAGCCATTGCTGGACTCTCCAGACCCAGATCTTATTGTTTAATAGCATCTAATAAATTCCCTTTTACCATATATTCATTCTATCTGTTCCTTTCCTCTAGAGAACTCTGATGAATACAATGGTCTATTCCTTCCTTTGGGGATAATAATAATTATATCCTCAGTCCTAAAAATTATATTCTAAAATGCTATTATAAAAATAAATTTGTTCCTAAAGCCAAATGCATTCTATTTTTTTTTTAATTTTCAATATATGAGTGCTTTGCCTGCCAAAATGTTAGGTATATGAGTATACCCGTGCCAATGGAAGCCAGAAGTGAGTGTCTGATCCCCTAGAACTGGAGTTACAGAAGGTTGTTAGTCACCATATAGGTTCTGGGAACTGAACACAGGTCCTCTGCAAGAGCAACCAATGATCTTAACCATTGAGCCAGATATCCAGCTCCTTAAAATAAATAGCTATACATGTAAATCATTATTAAATGCAGTTAATATTTCCAATACTGATATTTTAAATGTAGTAAAATAAAAAATCAAAATTTTGCCAGGCATGGTGGCACATGCCTTTAATCTCAGCACTTGGGAGCCAGAGGCAGGTGGATCTTTGTGAGTTCAAGGCCAGCCTGGTCTACAGAGCAAATTCCAGGATAGCTGGGGCTACAGGAAGACCCTGTCTCAAAAAGACCAAAAAAAAAATAAAAATTTTTAACTTTTTCTGAATCAGTTGAACATTTCTGAGTGGTGCCTTTGATCTATCCATAGGACATTTACATATTCCTTATATCACATTTATGGTGCCTATAAATAAGTGGAAACTGATTAATAGCTTAAACCATTTCCATTTCATTGAAAAAAACATAAATCATCAACATGTAAGGTTAAAAATGAAAAGGTTCTTTTTTTTTTTTACAATTAAAGAAATCTGACCCCCTTCCACAGGCACATGGCCTGAATTGTTTCTGTGAGCATCTACCAAAATACTTTCATTATTCAGGGGTCTGGCAGCCCCTTGTTACATGAATTTGTCTTGTATTTTCCCTTGTCATTAATAGACTTTACATATGCAAAAGGAGGGAAGAGCAGACTCCAGACTGCGTGGTTAATAGCACAATACTTTCTTCTCTTGTCAAAGCTTCCTTAGAAAGTATCCTATCTGTATATCAACCGACTAGACGCCATACACTGGCCAGGCAGTGACAGACTGAATCTAACTAGTTCAGACAGTTAAAAACGAGTCTGCAAGAGTGGAACTAAATGTTCATTAAGATCTGGCTCTTAAAGGCCTCGTCAATAGCTCAGGCTTGTGTAATGACATAAAAATACTGAACTGGGGCCTCCCTGTGTTCTGAGTCTCTCACCAATTATTACTTCTGACTGGTGTTTTGGTTTTTCTTTTTCCTTGGGGGTTGGGAGAATGGGCAGAGAAAAGGATGTGTACTGAGCTCAGAGTAACTTCAATTAGTTTCCAACCAAAGATTTTTATCCCAGTAGCAAAACCAGGAGAAAAAAAATCTTTTAAATTAATTTGAAGATGCCTACATTTCGAGAATGGCAGTGCTTTAACAGGGCTATGCAAATGAGTCCAATTTAGCATCTTGTATTCAGCTGGAAACCATTGCTAAATGATCAGGATAGCCAGTCACAGATATTAAAATGAATTATATCTAATCTGAATTTTAGTCACGCTACATTAACTAATAGAAAGTTATTAACATTTCAAGAGAAAAAAAGCTTTTGCCTGCAAAATTAACAGTGGCTGAGATGTGACCTGTGAGCCATGAAGCCTGATCACTGTAATGACAGTGTAATGGCATATTTACATTAAAATCTCGCCAGCTAATATGGGATTCAGAATTGGACGGTAAGTCGAGGATTATTTAGTCTGGCCTGTTGGCCTTTCTCTAAGTAGTTTTTTTTTTTTTTTAACTTCAATACAAATCTGGAACTTTTCATTTCATGACTATTTATGTGAGCAGTTTCCACAGCTCTGTCAGGCTCTTCACCCCATCTTTCGAGGACTGATTCTCCTGTCATTCCTCCCTTGCTTTTTGGGAGGTTGTATTTCCCCCTACATCTGTTTTACTATCTTTTCTTAGTCTCGTTTTCTGCTTCTCTCTCTCCCTCTCTCTTTCTCTCTTTCTGACATGACAGACTGCAGGAATCTAGTTGCTGATGGAAAACCAATAGTGAAAAAGAGAGCTAATCCTTTGTTTTTACTGTTAGATGGTTTAAAAATTCTGATCATTTGGATTTTTTTCTACTATGGTTTTAGAGATCCGGTTCAGAATGGCTTTTTGCCATAAACACAGTTTGGAGTGAATAAGGTGTTCTATTGATCTTTAGGACCTAACAGACATTTTTGGTAGGGCTGTGCTACGCAGAGCTTCCTAGAAGCTGAAGACACAGTGTCATTTGCCTACAGTTCTCATTTACCTCCTAGATTCAGGCCATTATTTGTTTCTTTCCCTTTCTTTCCCTTATAGTTAAAAATAAATATAACATTTTAGAAAAACAAATGAAAACAAACAAATCAGACAATTTTGAAATTTATAGGTACTTAAACTTGAAAGAACATTATTTTTTAAGAAATAACTTAGGAATGGCCAAAGTTTAGATTAGAGATAGTAAAATTCATGTTTTCAAATACGTCATATACAGACTAGCTATTTTCTTGTCAAATTTGTTAAGAGTGGACTCTAAACAGAACTTTGATAATAAATACTGAAGCATAAATACTTTATGCTTTGTAAATAGAAAGAGAACAAAAGGTAAATAATGGTATTTTAACACAACTGAAGGTTGACACTTGGATTTTGCTGCATTCTTGTACCAATAATTAATTCAGTCTATTCTTTTCTAATCACAAATCAAAGTACATCCATATTTCTAAACTGTAACTGTTTAACAATGTAGTATTTCATTTTCTTTTTTTTTTAATTAGTTTTTATTGATGCTTTGTGCATTTCATACATTTTTTCCAATTCAGTTCAGGCTTATTTCCCTTTCCCTCCCCCCCCACCCCCACCCCATCCCAGATCATGCATTCTGCCATAACTGTCCTGCATCTTTCTCTCAGTTTCTTTTTTTCATTTTTAGCTATAAGTGATAATCCATGAGTACAAGCATTCTTCATGCAAAACCTATCTGCAGGCTGTTGTGCCCAAACACCTACAGCCCCACCATCCAGTGGGGGGTGACAGGTTGTTTGTTCAATCAAGTTGATCAAATGAGTGTCCAGACTACATTGCTGTAGTTTCACCATTCACCCCAATCGCAGCCCTTACATTCTACCACGCCCCCTCTTCCGCAGGTTGTTCCCTAGGCTTAGAAAAGGGGCACAGGTGGATGAGAGGTAAAACAGTCCACTCTCTCTGGAGCTGTTGACTTGGACTCTGGTCAATTCTGGCTGTTTCCTTTCATGGGCTGACAGTTTGTCCAGGAATAACCTTTCGATCCTACTAATGAAGAACAAGCAATTAGATATATAGGTATTTAAGCAGCACTAATAGTTATGGTAGGTTACTTTAGCATAGACACATGTTTGGATATGTTAATCCATGAATTACAATTTTCCCCCCTGTTAAATATGACAGGGTCTTAATGTGGCTTATAACATCTCCTAACCTGTAGAGGATGTAAGCTTGTGGCATCAGCCATGGGTTATTTCTCCAAGGGGAGAGCCAATAGCCAATTAGATTTGGGATATACAGGCACATGGCTGCCTCTGCTGCACAGTATTTCCAGGCAGGTGAGGTGTAGTGGTGCTGACGTTGGAGTTCTTGCTTGACTCAAGGAGACCCCATATTTGCTTTATTTGGTTTAGTGGCCTTTGTAACACTCTCTGGCATTCCAGAGGCCATTGTACACTTGCATGTGTGGTCTCAATACATCCCATCCCATGTTAACGTCAGGTCTTCGGCAGCAGGG
Source organism: Rhizomys pruinosus (assembly GCA_009823505.1). Taxonomy (NCBI): domain Eukaryota; kingdom Metazoa; phylum Chordata; class Mammalia; order Rodentia; family Spalacidae; genus Rhizomys; species Rhizomys pruinosus. Next base: position 1,045,561 of record VZQC01015190.1, read on the forward strand.
TCTTTATTGCCTCTCCTCCTTAGGTATCCCAACTTAGAGCAAGGAGCCCTTACCTTTTGTGGGGCCTTGGATCCCCTGGCCAACATCCCCCTGGTAGAACAATCCATTGCTGATGTCAGAGCTCCTGTATTAATATATTTTTGCCTGAGTGCATAGCCCTAGGACTTTAGTTTATATTTGGTTCTCTGAACAGAGAGTAATCCCTTCCACAGTTCCCATGTCTAGTAGTCAATTAAAGAAAGCATTTTACCGGTTTTATAAGAGATATACCCTCTACAATAGTTGTCTCCAATTTACAGTTGGGGAGCGACCTCATCATCGTCATATTTCTCCTCTGTTCTATGGGGGGGAAGGCAAGAAAGTCTTCATATCAGAACCTTTGTGGCACCTTAGAAGGTAAGTTTCATTAGGACTCATTATACTAGTTGTTACATGTAGGATCCACAGAAGGGTTCGATGTTTATGGCAATCTGAGGCTTTTCTTTCCTTTGATAGTTCAGATGGGGTCAGCTTTCCGTTGCCACTTTTTGTTACATCCTACTTAATGCAAACCTGTATCTTTTTCTTTCTCAGCCGTTAAGTTGGTGACATTTTGTCCTGTTGGAGCAAACAAATCTTTTCCCATAGTTAGTTTTAAGATTTGAATTGCAAGGGTTTGATGAAAAGGTTTCATGTCTTTCTGTATCCCCCCCCCCTTTTTTAGCGTATAGTCTCCAGAAGACAGTTGACAGTTGTATTATACATGACTATAGAATAGCCACACCTGCTTTCTTTTTTGGTACCATTTTGCTTGAATACTTTCTTCCATCCCTTCACCTTAAGTTTGGTGCCTATCCTTGAAATTGAGATGGGTTTCTTGTAGACAGCATATAGATGGGTTTTGTTTCCTAATCCATTCTCCCAGTCTTATGCCTTTTGATTGGGGAGTTTAGCCCATTAATATTTAAAGTTACAATTGAAAGGATGGATGTTGCTTCCTTTCACTTTATTATCCATTTGACTTCTTAGCCTTTGATTTTGCTCCTATGGTTATGTTTTTGTTTAGTTTCTTTTCCTAGGTGTTTGAGGATTGTTGCTCCTCTCTTCTGCCCTTTGAATTGCTTCAAGTATTTTATGAAGAGTTGGTTTTCCAGGACATGTATTCCATCATCTTGTTTATGTCATGGAAGAATTTTTTCTCCTCCTTCAAGTATAGTCGACATTTTGCTGGTGGTAAAGTATTCTGGGTTGGCATCCATTAGTCCCTTAACACAGGGAATGCTTTGCTCCATGTTCTTTTGCTTTCATGTTTTGAGGCGAGAAGTCAGTTGTAATTCTGATAGGTTTCCTTTGTATGTGACTTGTTTTCTTTTTTTGGCCCTCAGAATTTTGTCTTTTGTTTTGGGCATCTAGCATTTTAACTATGATATGGCCGGGGTGTTTCTTTTCTGATCTTGTCTATTTGGGCAGTTCTATGTGCTTCTTGTATTTGTATGGGCTTGTCTATTTTTAGTTTGGGGAAATTTTCATACTATTATCTGTTAAGATCTGATCAATACTATTCTTCTTTGAGATTCTTTCTCCTTCCTCTATTCCTATGATGCGGAGGTTTGGTCTTTTCATAGTGTCCCATATTTCCTGGTTGTTCCACTTTTGTGTATTTTTAAATTTTTCATAATCTTTATTTGAGCTTTTAATTGCTCTGTGTTATCTTCCAGGTCTGATATTCTTGTTTGCCTTCCTCCATTCTACTTCTGAGGCTTTTTCCTTTTCTTTCTTCTTGATTGACTGGAGTGTTCTAATTCCTTTTTTTTCTTTCTCCTGTGTTTTCTTTAGTACCTCCATTTCCTTTGAGCTTTCAATTCTCTTCTTTGTGCTTCTCAATCTCTTCTTGGTGCTCCTTCTCTTTGTGTTGGCTTCCTTTTTCAGTGTTTCTACTTCCATTCGGAGTTTGTTTTTTCTCCCCTTCTTAGTTCTTGGAGTTTGTCATTCTGTTCCTTTAGTTCTTTCCGAAGTTTGTCATTGTATCCCTCTAGGTCCTTTTTGAGTTTTTCATTCTCTCTCTTTAGTTCCATGACTTCTTCTTTATTTTCTTTAATTTCTCTGCGTATGTCTGCAATTATTTGTCTAAGCTCTGTTCCTTGGGTCTCCTCCAAGGGGATCCCATTGTGGCTATCTCCTCCAGGTTTGGTAGGGCCTGGTGTGGGAGTATCCTGTGCCTTTCCCATGTTGTCCCTTCGTCGTGTCCCTGGCCTGGCACGTTATGGCGTCCTTCATTTTCTTATATACACTCTAAAGTATGTCAATCAAGTATCTGGTTCTAGTTCTTCAATTTGTTTTGTGCTCTACATAGGACTTATATCTGAAAGCAAATTTAACTATTTACACAATGAATTTGACTCATGTCAATCACAAAGAACGTTATGATAAAAATACTAGTTCACTTCCACATTCTAATAGTAAAACATTAAGAAGGTGGCATTGGTTTGACTGGCATGAATCTATTTATAATAAATGTAAGTGATGTATGTATCTTTTAAAAAACAAAGCTTCCTTCTAGCTCTTAGATCCTTACAAAAATGTGGACATCTTATCAGTGTTGATTGAAGAATAATAAGAAATTTCATTTAGTACAATATGATGCAAATTAAATAGTTTGAACTTTAATATTTCTGAATGTGTTGCTAATATTTTGCAATTTTTATAAGAAATAGAAAAACTGTACTTAAACTAACTATGATGTCTAATTTTATTTATAAAATAACCTTTTTTACCATGCAAAAGGGGCTTGTTCTGTATATTTACAGAGAATATAAACTTTTGGGTATAAGATGAAAGCTTCATGGCTAAATCAAATCAAAGAATGTCATTAAAATGCAATCTTTAGAGGCCTGGAGAGATAGCCTAGCTGTTAAGAGCACCGACTGCTCTTGCAGAAGACCCGGGTTCGATCAGCAGCATCCACATGGCAACTAAGAACCGTCTGTAACTCCAATTCCAGGAGAATTCCAGTTCTAGGGGAATCCGAGACCCTCTTCTGACCTCTGAGGCATTGCATCCCAGACCCACATGCAGACAGTACATTCATACACATACAAAAATAAATAAAATAAAACGCAATCTTTCTCATTTTTATACTTAGTATCACCTTCAGTATGCTGAGATTCTTATTGTATTAGTACATATTTCTTAAATATGTTTTATATGGGATGGAGTAAAAATTAAATAGCCTATATGCTTGAAAACTTGTAAAAAAAGCTATTAATAAATGAACTGCACATGTCTACAGTCTAAATAGAAGTCAGGTAGAACCATTAAAATGGACTTCCTGTGCAAAAACTTCTTGGAAATATGTTAATAAAACTACTAGAAGGAACAAGCAATCAGACTGAATTTTGCTGTGCTTGTTCTGAGAGGCAAGAAAGAACACAGCAGGAATTCTTCTTCTTCCTATAATTTTAAGATTCCTTTATCTGGGCCTGGTGGCACACCCTTTAATCCCAGGCAGAGGTAGGCAGATCTCTGTGACCAGCTAACCTGGACTACATAACTAATTCCAGGCCAGCTGGGGCTACAGAGAGACCCTGTCAAAAAAAAAAAAAAAAAAAGATTTCCTTTAGAAAGGGAGAACAGTTTATCTCAGAATTTTATAAAATGAGATGGGAGAATGGCCACATTGGAGAACAATGGTGAACAAAGAGAAGTGACCAAAATGTTCCCTTACGTTCTTGACAAAAAATATTACCATTGCTCTGCCCGCTCCTATCCCCATACCATTTTGTTGTCCTTGGTTGCTGGTATGGTGGCAGTCTCAGTATTCTAAAAAATATCTTATGTTTTTCCTTTCTTATTCTATCTTGAATTTCCTAACCAGAGATATGCTTGTGTCACAGAATGATAGTTTATGTAGGAAAATAGTGTTTAGCAATTGAATAGTTTTTTTTAAAAAAAAAAAAAAGGACATAATGCAAATCTGGCTGTATGTTATAAAAAAATCTTTAAAGATTTATTTTTATTCTGTGTGTGTAATTGTTTTGAGTGCAGGTATGTAAATGTACCTGTGCATGCAATGTCCAGGGCAACCAGAAGAAGGTGTTGGATCCCCTGAACTGTAGCTAAAAATGTTTGTTAGCTGCCATTTAGTTGCCATTTGGAAACCCAGGTTCTCTTCAAGAGCACCCAGTGCTCTTAACCATTGCGTCATCTCTCCAGCTCCCTGATGGTCATACTTTGTGAACATTAAGTTAAGTCCTACAGTGTCTCCCACTGTGCACTTTAGTTATCTCTAAAAATTCTGAAGTCAAGGAGAGAATCCTAATAATGCAAAAGCAAATATCCATAACATTTTTTCTGAAAACCATTTTTCCTTGATTGTGGTAATAGATCGATGTGTATCATAGATAACATGCATATATGTGCACATGTATTGCACACACCCCAGTAAATCCACTGATGAAACACTAGGAAGAAAGTCAATTAGAAGCAGTCTAACACAGTATCGAGAATATAGTCAAGGTTTCCTGTTGCCAACTGCATGACTCCAGATGAGTCTTTGGACTCTTTCCCTCATCTGTGAATGGCTATGATTTTCTTTTAGTTTAATGTGTATATCATACAGAACATATTAATCATCTTTATGGCACCCTCCCATAGCTTCTCCCACACACACTGGACTTCATGCATCTGTCACTGATGTTAAAAGCTGTCTAGTCAAGTTAGTCTCCCCAAATATCCCTCAGTTCAAATGTACCCACTGAGATTTAATCAAACTATCTAGTCAAACTATGTGAGGATAAAAATTTTTATCAAGACAATAAAGTTATTTGGAGGATCAAATAATTTGGTAATATAAAGTGGTGATAATAGCTTTTAACTATTCTAAGTACCAAAAAATTATCTCTACTGTTCTAAGTATCATATGACTGTTGAGAGTAATTATACTAATTGCCAATAGGACAATCCAGATTTAAATATGACATCGACCACTTTAGTAACAAAAACTTATGTGACATGAAGTCGAATGAACATGCATGTATTTCCTTTTTTTTTTTTTTTTTTGTATTTTTGAGACAGGGTCTCCCTTTAGTCCCAGCTGGCCTGGAGCTCACTCTGTAGACCAGGCTGGACTTGAACCCACAGGGATCTGCCTGCCTCTGCCTCCCAAGTGCTAGGATTAAAGGCGTGCACCACCACACCCGGTGCATGTATTTCTAAGAGATACATGAGTTATGATGAGGGATGCTAAAAAAGCCCTCAATTTTGTTTTCTTTGATGTGAATTTGAGTCACTAATGATTTTACAACTTGATTTCCTTATCTAATAATTTAATGAGTTTGAAGAAGATAATTAGTGCACTTTCTGAGCTCAGCGAGAGTTTCTCTTAAAATGATAACAGTAACAACTTCCATTTTTTTTACAAAATGATAATGCAAACTATCTAAATCCTCACTATTTAAATATCTCACACAACACTTCCATAAGCCTCAGTTTATATTTTTATTTCTCAAGTTCTCCCTCATTGGGTAGGAAACTTTAAAGGTAAGATAATTAAATTTACAGAACATGGAAAAATATTTTTGATGTGAAGATTGCTTCCCTAACAAAAGCTACACCTGCTTCCCATGAGCACCAGGGTCTGGCCCGGCCAAGATTCAAGTAGACTTGGATATGTCTAAACCTTCTGGTCAGCGCATCAAAGAAATACAAAGGGCAAAACACCAAGTCCTTCAGATAATCAACTGTGACCCCAAGAAAGACAATACTCTCTCCAACGAGAATAAAATCTGAAAGTAATAGAAGGAAGCAGGCATTCATTGTCAGTATCAAATCAGTAGATGAATAATTTGTTCCAAAAAGTCTTCAAGTAGAAACATTTGTTCTTGAAAAAGGAAAAAAGTCAAACATGTTTGTTGTGTGAAGCAAGAGTAATGGTTTGGATAGATTAGTTGGTTTTCAGAATTATTTCAGGGATTATTTTTCTTCCTTTGCATCTTAAATTAAGAGCAAAATGAAAATTGACACAGAAACTTATATGTATTTGTGATGACTATCAAACATTTCTTACCCTTTTCAGGCACAGAACCTCTTAGGGAGCCACATAAACCTGTATTTCTTTTTTTTTTTTTTTCACTATGCACAAGAAGTATAAATATTGTCTTTTCTGTTCTCTTTACCATGTTTACATATAACTGTTATACTAGCTTAATAAAAGAAAATTGGAAATTTTTCATTTTCTTTTTTTTTTTTTTTGGTCTTTTCCAGACAGGGTCTCCCTGTAGCCCCAGCTGTCCTGGAACTTACTCAGTAGACCAGGCTGGTCTTGAACTCACAAAGATTCACCTGCCTCTGCCTCCCAAGTGCTAGGATTAAAGGTGTGCACCACAACTTACTCATCATAGGGGACTGTCTGGTCTCTAAAGATGTGATAGACTTCCTTGATGGTTTTGTGGGATAGTTCCTTAAATATTTTCTCTGTTCTTCTATAGATATTAGTCTATTTACATATTTTCTTTCTTTTTGAGACAGGGTCTCCCTGTAGCCCCAGCTGGCCTGGAGCTCACTCTGTAGACCAGGCTGGCCTTGAACTCACAGAGATCTGCCTGCCTCTGTCTTCCAAGTACCCAACCCTATTTAACAATTTTTTCCTTTTTTTATTTATTATTTTTTATTTTACCTTATTCCAAAATATGCATATACACATTCTACACATAAGTCAAAACTATAAATTCTGAAAATAAACTATAGGTTGATTCCTAAACACATTTAGAGATTCACATTTTAACAGTAAATTTGCATGCAGGTATAAACCTGTGTAACTTTACATTCTCTTTTTTTTTTTTTCTTTTTTTTGGGGGGGGGAGAATACGACTACATGTCTTCAATCCATATATGGTAATTACAATGTGTGAATAGAAGTGGTAGGGCAACTCTAGAGCCCATTTAGAGGTTCACATTGGAATAACACAGTTGCTTTCAGATACAAAGAAATGTAATAATAAAGTTGTTCAGTTTGCCTGCCAACTGGGGATTTGGTGTTAGCATCCACAAATGAGGGAAACCATTCGCCTTTTCTCTTTCTGGTACTGTGTTACTTCACTTAGTATAATTGCTTCAAGTTCCATCCATTTACCAGCAAAGCTCGTGATGTCATCTTTCTTTACTGCTGCATAGAACTCCATTGTGTAGAGGTACCACATTCTTGTTATCCAGTCATCTGTTAAGGGGCATTTGGGTTGGTTCCAGCTCTTTGTTATTGTGAATAGAGCTGCAATTTATATAGCTGTGCATGTATCTTTGCAGTAGGATGAGTCTTGTGGGTATATACCCAGGAGTGGTATGGCTGGGTCAGGTGGTAGGCTCATTTTGAGTTTTTTAAGGGTTCTCCACACTGCTTTCCACAGTGGTTGTACAAGCTTACATTCCCACCAGCAGTGAATGAGTGTTCCCCTTTCCCCACAACCTCTCCAGCATTTGGTGTCTTTTGTTTTCTTGATCTTGATAAGTCTTATTTGAGTGAGATGATATCTTAATGTGGTTTTAATTTGCATTTCCTTAATTATTAATGATGTTGAACACTTTTTAAGATGTTTCTCAGCCATCTTTGCTTCCGTACTGGTGAAGTCTCTGTTCAGCTCCATCTTTTGAGTAGGTCATTTGTTTTCTTACTTCTTTGTTTTTTAAGTAGTTTATTTATTCTAGATGTTAATGCTTTGTCAGATGTATCAGTGGTGAAGGTTTCCTCCCACTCTGTGGGTTTTCTCTTCACTTCCTTGATTGTTTCTTTAGCTATACAAAAGCTTTTGAGTTTGATGAGGTTCCGCTTGTCAGCTGTTGTCCTTATTTCCCGTGCAGCTGCTGTTTGATTTAGAAAGCCTTTCCCTACACCTTGTAGGTTGCTGCCGACATTTTCTTCTATCACCTTCAGGGTTTCAGGTTTCAGGTTGAGATCTTTGTTCCACTTGGAATTTATTTTTGTACAGGGTGGGAGGTAGGGGTTTAATTTTGTTCTTCTACAAATGGTGATACAGTCTTGCCAACACCACTTGCTGAAGATGCTATCTTTCCTCCATTGAGCTCTCTTGGCCCCTTTGTCAAATATGAGGTGGCTGAAGTTATATGAGCTTAAGTTTGGATCTTCAATTTTGTTCCATTGGTCAGTGGTTCTGGTTTTTTTGCCAGTACCAGGCTGTCTTTATGACTATAGCCCTGTAATATAGTTTGAAGTCTGATAATGTAATCCCCCCAGTGTTGCACTTTTCACTCAGGGTTGTTTTAGCTATTTGGGGTTTTTTGTTTTTCCATATGAATTTAAGGATTTTTTCCTAAGTCTGTGAAAAAGTTCATGGGGATTTTGATTGGGATTGCATTGAATCTGTATATTAACTTGGGTAGAATGGACATTTTTACTATATTAATTTTCCAACCCATGAGGTCTTTCCATCTTTTGATGTCATTTTCAATCTCCTTCTTCAGGGTTTTAAAATTTTTGTTGTAGAAGTCTTTGGTGTCTTTGGTTAGGTTTATTCCTAGGTATTTTTTTTTAGGTTATTGTGATTGGGAAGGTCTCCTTATATTCCTTCTCCAGTGGCTTATTGTTGGTGTAAAGAAAGGCTACTGATTTTTCTAGGATAAACCTATATTTCATAGATGAGGCATGTAATGTTATACAGAAGAATAGGGTCTAATTAGAATTGGGTGTCACATGACTCCAGTTTGAACTTACCTGTGTTACTTTCTTCCTACCAGTGTTGACAAGTTACCCTTTCCCTCAAAGACGTACTGGCTTTTCAGAAAAAAATATGAGAATAGCGGGATTGCTTGAATTAAAATATTAAGCCTTTTTCAGTAGTAGCTGGCAGTGAGTAAGCATTAGGCCAAGAGATAACAGTAAGACAAAATGTTTACATATCCCAGCGATTTTATTTCAAATGCATAACTCTGAGTATAACAATCTGTCAAGTTGTTGGAAAAAAAGTTCTATGTGTTAGGATGAGGATTAAAAGTGTCCATTGATAAAAGAAATAGAGAACAGACATTCAGGAGAACATAGAAAAATTTATCCAAACATACAGCCATCCAAAAGTCAAATTAGTAGTTGTCTTCTTTTGTACAGCTGTCACAAAATACCTGAACTGGATAAGTGATTAAAGAGTGAAAGTCCAAGCCAGGTCAAGCTGCTGGCAGATCAGCAGTTGATGAGGGCTCCTCTCTGCTTCCAAGTTAGTGCCTAGTTACTGCAGATGGCAAAGGCTGAGTTCTCACAAGGTAGAAAGGACAGAGTGATGCACGACTTCTCTCCAGGCCCTTTATGAAGTCACTAGTCAGATATATGCTGGTGCCGTCCTCATGTCCCCGTCCTCTCCTAATGGCTCTACCCCTTATTCATGTTGGAAATGAGAATAAGTTAGAAACCTGAATTTTGGAGGAGGTGCAGACATTTAATCTATGAATCGATGGAGTCTATGAACCAACTGCACTTTCCCAGGGAGTATTCAAGCACAGTTAGTCAGGGGCACAATAGCATGGATTTCTGAATTCAATGGTAGATGAGAATAGAAGGCAGATGTAGTTCCTTCTAACCCTGCCATGTGGTGATTTAACAATGGCCCTTTCAACAAGCTTGCTCTCCTCTCCTGAGCCACTCAGTCCTAAACTCGCTTCTGATGAAATTTAAAGGTGACCACTCCACACTATGACATCAAATTCCTTTCTTTGTGCCATTTGACTATGTGTCCATATTCTTAAATTCCCCCAGGGAAATTAGTATATTTCATTTAGCCTTGTATTTCAAAAAGAAGCACCTACATTTTTGCATGTGTATGATTTATACATGTTCATGTGTGAGTGTAGGTTTGTAAACATGTATGCATATGCATGTATGAGCCTGTACCTGAGCCAGAAACCACTCAGAGTCTTTCTCTGTCCCTCTTTAGCTTATTTTTTGAAATGGAATTTCTCACTAAATCTGGAGTTCACAGACTGACCAGAATATCTGACCAATAAGTAACAGGGACATCCCTGTATTTTACAATGCCAAGGTTAAAGGCATGTATTGCCAGGCCAAGCTTTTTGCCTAGGTTCTGGAGATCTGATCTCAAGGTCTTCAGCTTGCCCAGCAAGCACTCAACTGACTGAGCTATTTCTACAGTTATTATACATGCATTTAAAAATAATATAAACCAAATCTGATCACCTCAATTTAATCATAATTCATGATATTCATGAAACATATATTTTAATGGTAACTGAGTATTAAGAACATAGAAAAAGTGAATATAATTTTATAAAGTTAACCAAAATATATATTAATTACTATATATTTTGCTTAAAAGTTATAGACATTGCTTTAACTAAAAATATGCATAACTAGAACAAATTATAATTTTGTATCATCAGCTGTGATTTTTTTTTTAGATAGATAAAATTTTCACCAAATGAGAATATTTGACTTTTGCTAAGGTAGCATCAAGGATAAAGGAAAAAAAGAAATCTCTCAATCCTTACTAAACTGTTCCAGACTGAAGTTGCTTCCTTATGATAAAAAAATTAAAAAAAAAATGATTTAAGGCCATACCATCAACAAAATGAGGATAACTTCAAACAGATTGATCATACTTGTTTTGTTGGGTGTGTTCTTAAATTTTCTCTAGTTGAATGATAAAGATAAAATCTCAAGAGGAGCATTTTAAACTAAGAACTAAACTTAGATTGAAAACTATCCATATAATACATCTGGGAATTATAAACTGCGGTGGATGGTACTCCTGAGACAAAGGCATTGTCGTTTGGGAACAGGCTACATTCAGACTTCCTCTGAGACCTTCAATCAATCACAGTCCATGTTTAAAGTCTACCACATGAACAACCATAGGCACAAGTCCTCAAATTTTTTGTTTGTTTGCTTTTGGTTGGGCAAGCAAATGAAGCAGAAGCATTTATCCATACCATTTATGTTGTTAGTTGAGTGGATACCAGTTCTTCTCTCAATGTAGGATGCAAAATTGTGCCCAATAGGCATGAGTTTTACCCAGGGTCACTTGAGTTACTGTGATAAAATACCTTAACAAAAGGCATCTTAAGGAAAATAAAGTTTATTTGTCTTACAATCCCGAGTTACAGTTCATTATGTCAGGGAATTTGACTTTCCCCCTATTCAGGGAAGTTGAGGCAGGAACCTAGGCAGTAACGTCACATCCACACACAAGAGCACAGAGAAATTAATGCATGCAGGCTACCTGCTAGCTTCTAGCTTTCTCCTGCTGTTCCAGACCTATATAGCTCAACACTCCTGCTTAGAGAGTGCTGTGGTCCACAAAGGACTGGGTCTTCCTCCATCAATTAACAATCAAGACCATCTTCCACAGACATGCCCACAGGCCAAGCTGACAAAGACAATCACTCACTCTCTCCGGAGGTGAATCTCAGTCCTGACAAGTGGACATTTAAAACAAGTCATCACAGTTGTTTTCTGAATTGTCAGAAAAAACAACAAATTCAAAGATAATTTTAAATTTTGTTGACAAGATTTTCCTGTGTACAAATTAGAGTGATTGATTTTTATTTTCTTTTGTTTGTTTGAGCCAGGATTTTGAGTCCCTCTTGGACTAAAAAATCTCCATCTTCCTGCTTTCACCTCTCAAGGTATGGAGTTGAATGGCCATACACAGATGTCACCTAAGCTTCACATTGTAAAAAGTCAGATATGCAGTAATCTCTGCATATTAGAAAACTTACCCCTAGCAATCATTTTTACTTTTTCCACAATAAAAATAAATATATTGAAAACTATAAAATACATCTTTCTTACTGATTAAAAAAGTAACTAGATACATTTTCACTGTAACTTCAAAATTATAGCAATATATATGGACTTATGTGCATATAGGAACATGTAAAATAGAAATCTTTTCACTCCGGAAAAAGAATGTTAGAAAATATTTATCATTAAACTTTAGACTCACTGCTGGATAATCTAGACATTTTTAAATAAGATCAACAGGCATTGAGAATATAGTATATATTAGATGTTTCTGACCCATCTATTAACACATTTGTATTTATTTCATATAAAATGACTAAAGTAACCCTTGAAAAGTTATGCCTCATATATATATATATATATGTATATGTATATATATATATATATATAATGTTTCTCCTTCTAATTCTATTTTCTTTTGTACAGTAGTAACATTAAAAGCAACAGCAAGCATTCAGATGCAGGCAGGAAGTTCAGTTCTCAGAAAAATCCTGGGTGTGAGCCTGTGTCTACCCACACCATGATCACTGGCATTCACGGGAACAGATTTGTGCATTGGGTGGGAAGATTATTGCTAACCCTTCCAGAGACCAGGAGGCTTGCATTTAACAAACATAACTATACACTTCCTAAGGCCAACCTCTGGCTAGGAGTCAGGAGATATCCCATTCGCAATTAGGCTGAGGACACAGGTCATTGACTGACATAGCATGAAATACCACCAGGCCTTAGTAGGATAGCTGGTTGCAGATCCTCTTAACTAAATGCATACTTAATTGAGACTGTAAGACCTCCATGACAGATGATAATGTGTGATGAGCACCATTCATCTCTCTGCTAAAAACACAATAAAAAGGTTATTCTGTATTATTGAAAGAAACCACAAATTAAGACATCTTACAAAAAATAGAACTTATCCTTAGATATGACTTTTGGAGTTTTTTGCCTTAGACTATCTTAGCAATCTCCATAAATATTATAAATTCCAATTAGTATTTAAGGTGCATGATGGTATTTTGTGGTTGTTTCTGCTCTGCCCTTTTAAACCTTGTTCTGACAATAATCCTTAAATGCGGGACCTGGGACCTAGAAGAGGACATAGGAAATGAACAGTTTACAGCACCATTCTGACTAGGGTCCTGCTTCCTACCAATGCTTCTAGTTCAATAACTGATGTCCTCTAGGAAGGTTAGGAGCAGGGGAAGAGCTGTACAGATGGGGCCATTTTTAATCAACTTTCCACTGCAATATTTTCTTTTATGTGCTTCTCACTTCTTAGAATGGCTGAGGGGAGATTGCAGAAGCTTTTGTACCCTCTCTCTTTACCTTGTTAGCAGCCTGAATACCAGAACTAGCCACAGCTGCAGATTACTGCAGGCCTTCAACACCACTCTCCAGCAAACCTCTCCCAAGGGCTCAACTCATAGACTCAGTAATATGATGCTCCTGGCTGAACCCACAGGCATAACAGGATCCACACTCCTGCCATATCACCAGTAGAGGGCCAGGCTACACATCTTTCATTCCTTCTTGTTGAGCTTTCTTTCTATATCTCATGTAAGCTTCACTCTCTGATACTAAGCTTGCTGATACTAAAAATTAATTCAAGCTATACTGTAAGGGAGTCACCATAGTATAAACATTTTGTCTTTACCCAGAAAAGATATTATCAATATTTTGATGAAGATTTTCATAGATTAAATTTCTGAGTTATCAAACTGAATATTTAATAAGAACCTCAAGTAAGCATTAAATAAGATAGATTACTGAGTTGGTATTTAGGATGAGTCTGAAGGCCAATATCTCAGCATACATTACAAAATCTGTTTAGAGAGCTGCATGTTCACGATGTTGAAAATACCTTATCATTTAATTAAGCAGGTGAAAATTCCCTGTGACACTGTCTACCTGTAACCTTGATCTTGACCCAAAAGCACATATACAGTGCATAGATCTTTTTCTGTCCTAAGCCACAACTGGATGAACTGTGTGACTAAGCATCATTCACCCCACACCAGTGTTACCCCTCTTATATCCTAAGCCTAAACTAACTGCTGGTGACTCTAAAGTGCAGAATTCATAGGGCAGACTCATGTAAATTATCTCAATGTAGGTGATGACTTTCTTCCTTACAAAGCACATTGTGTACAGAAAAAAGGTGCACATTGGATGGTATGGATAGAGAAACCAATGTTCACAGAAATTGAAGACAGGTATTTCTAACTGAGTAGGATACACATCAAATTCACATCTTTGTGTGTCTGATAACTTGTTCTTACCTCAGAAATCTACCTCTGCTGCTGTTTCTTCTCAAGGTCCAAGCTTCTAGTTACATACAGGGAAGCAGATGATAAGCATCTTCAGTTATAGGCCTCTCCAGGTATCTGCAGATCACCCAAATGGAAGTCATCTACTCTTGCATATCTGTTCAGGGGACTGCTATCATAGTGGCTTCCATCTTATATCACCCACGCCTTCAAGGCCCTATTCCTCATCATCACTTGCACAGGAAATGTGAATGACTGGGATTCAAATATTAGCCTGATGTACTCCATTCATTGCCAAAGGACAGAATGTAACCCAACTTTAGTATAGGTGACTTTTGACCAATGTTACCATTCATAGGCAAGCTAGAGTATATCGCATGTATTTTCTGTAATCTAACTCAGAGATTCTGTTTCAGGACAGGGTAGCTGAGGGTACTGGTAAGCATCTTTCCACCTGTGACTTTTCATTTCCAAATGATACATTTTATCTTACTATCTTGGAGGCTCAAATGTTTCCACAGTGATAGAAAATCTGGGGAATGGGGCCCTCTTTTCTGCATTGTCATGAATTATTTCATTCTATGGAAAGCAGTACTAGCGACCTGCACATAGCAAAGCTCCCAAGTGAGCCTCTGCAAATTTCAGACACAGAGAACAAACGCAGATATGAGCAGGTGGCCATTTATCCACGATGCCATTCTCTGGGGCTACTACACATTTTTATTAAACATGCATGCCTCCATGAATGCAAAAAACAATACATGCATCCACATACAAAAAGAAATAAATCAGTGGTGACTTGGGACAAACAAAAGACTTTCAACCCACTTCTTCAATCAAACTTATTTCTTATTCCATCAGGATGGAGAGAACCACCAAACGCAAACTGATAAGAGCAGTTTCCTAGGTAGAGTGCCACTCTGGAGATGGTAAGTGCTTCCATGAAGACATGGAAGACACCAAAGGTTATGTGTCCTAGAGCAGGTTGTTATGAACCAGACATTTTAGACTTCTAAGATTTCAACCTTATAACTCATACTTTGGATAATTTTTGTATTGTCTTACTCCAAATTCAGATTGATATTAGATACCTATAATATTATCCTAAAAAGTGTACAAGTGACTGTGTGTTGATGATCCTTACTAATGTGGCAACTGAATTGCTGTGTAGCATGTGAACTATTTTACTAAGCTGCCATGGGGTCCCCCTTTTGACTGAAGTTAGTGACAAGTGCTTACAAAGACTTAGTAGTTCTGATGGTTAATCCTCATCTCATTCTTACTGAGAAAATTCAGGTATCAAAAAACAAGCACCTGGAAATGATAAGAGAGTATGGAGACTGAGACAGAGGAAAGAATAAGAGCAGGTTTAAGAAGACAAATAGGGGGCTGGAGGGATGGCCTAGCGGTTAAGAGCGACGACCGCTCTTGCAGAGGACCCGGGTTCGATCCCCAGCACCCACATGGCGGCTAAGAACCGTCTGTGACTCCGGTTCCAGGAGAACTCCAGTTCCAGGGGAATCCGAGACCGTCTTCTGACCTCCGTGGCATCGCACGACACGGGTGCGCAGACCTGCATGCAGACAATACATTCATACACATAAAAATAAATAAATAAATAAAAATTAAAAAAAAAGAAGACAAATAGAACAGGAAGCAAAATTCAAGGTTTTTCACCGAAGACTATACGTTTAGAACAATTGCCGTCTGTATTAGCTACTTTTCTGTTGCTGTGATCAAACCACCATGACCAGGGGAACTTATAAAAGAAGAGTTTATTTGAGCTTACAATTGATGGTTCCAGGAAATTAGAGTCCATCGTGGTGGGGAGGCATGGTGGCAGGAGCTGGAGCAGAAAGCTGAAGTTCACATCTTCCAGGGAGCACAGGAAGTAGACAGAGAGAGCAACTGGAGAGTAGCAAGGTTGTTGAACTCCCTAAGCCTACCCCCAGTGACGTACTTCCTCCAGCATGGCCACACCTTCTAAGACCTCCCAATACAGCCCCACTAACTAGGAACAAAATGTCTGAATACTTGAAGCCTATGGGGTCATTCTCATTCAAACCACCACACTCTCCTTTAATATTGCTTTCAACATTAGATAGCAAAGAAAGACAACTGAAATCTAATACAGTATCACATACAGCAAACTGTCTTTATTAATTCAGAAATAGGGCAAGTATAATAATATAAGCAGGAAATATAAAACATTAATCCAGTAGTATATAGCTTTTATCAAACTGCAGATTCATTCCAAAAGTAACAACCACATAGAGAGGTTCAGCATAGTGAGCTATTTCAACAAAGTTATATTATACACCATCATCCCTGGACCCAGTGAAAAGATGAAAACCTAAGGAAAATGTCCATGAAGAAATGACAGAGCTGGAAATCAAAGTGAATCAGTTCTGAATCATAGTCACATAAAAAAGAAGAGAGAGAAGAATGACAGAGGATAGGAAAGGGATGCTATCTGAAATGAAGTGCTTTGTACAAGTTCCTGTATGCCACGGACTGGGCCACCTCTGAATCACAAACACCCCACAGGAATGATGCATTAGAAACTCTATTGTGTTTGTTTGATCCACTGGCCACCAGGCATTTTTTATTACACTCTGCAACTCCTTGCCTTGTACATACTTACACACAGTAGAAAATACGAACCATTTGCAGGGCTTTCACTCAGCCTTCATTCTCCTTTCCACACCTCTGCTCCCTGTATTTGCTCCTGTACATCACTGTGTCATAGGAGTTCTGTAAACCTATATTTACTGCCTGAGAAACACCCTCTTCTCCCTTCACCCTCAAGAGAGCTAAGCTCAGCACTTCTGTTAATTGTTTCCAGGTTTGAACTGTGGAGAACCAGGTTTTGTTTCCACACAGACAAAGTTGGAGGAATACCAGAAAATTCATTCTTTCTAGTTAGGATGCCCAGAGAGATTTGCTAAGGTACAGAATGATTCTGAAGATCACACTGCAAAGACTGTCTACAAAACCTTAACACAGAGGATGAAAGAATGCTGAAGGAAATGCTCTTTCTCTTTGACAGTGTTGTATGTGCTGCCTAAAATCTAGAACATCTGGGGCTGAAGAGATGGTTCAACAGTAAAGAACACGGTGTTCTTGCAAGGGATCCAGGTTCGATCCCCAACATCTTCATGATTGCTAACAACCCTTGGTAATTCCAGTTCTGAAGGAATCAAACACCTTCTTCTGACTTCTGAGGGCAATACACGATATGGGTGTACTTACACATATGCAGCCAATACAATCATGCGTATAAAATAAAATCAATATTTTTAAATTTAGAATATCTTAAGTTAAAAGAATGGGAAGTATGACAAAATCCCACATCACTCTACTCAAATGAGGTGAAAAAAAAAAAACTGCATTGCAAACTTGGCCTTCCCAGCAGTTTATGTAACAGTGCATCCTTGCCTCCTATAGATGACATAGCCCTTGGCAACAGAAACCAAGGATAGTGAGCAGATCAGGTTTTCCTGAGTTAAACTGAATGTCTGAGTTAAACTGAAATGTCAGTGGTATTTAAATATTGGATCCTGATGTTACCTTTATTTGATATATTTACTATTATCTAACTATAAATCTCCAAGAAGATGTACCTCAACAACCATCCCCAAATGGAAGAGGAAGAGAATGCCACAGTTCCAAAGCACTGGCTGATACTTGCTGTCTCCTAGAAAGAAGCACTCAAGGATCAGGCTCCCTCCACACTTACTTACCATCTAATTTTGAGACTAGCTTCTATAGCAGCCTAGCAGAGCCACTCCTTGAACCCAGTGTGAGTTCTTTCTGTATGCTGGATTCATTTCTGAAACTGAGACAGGTATGGGAGGAAAGCAACTAGATGTCTAAAGACATATTTGGTCAAGTAGAGCTGGAAAAATTGCATTCAAGCAGAAGAATGTGATTTTGTATATTTTTACTGAATTTTTGTGGTTTTTCATGCATGATATCTGAGTCATCTTTATACCTCCTTCCATATGGACACCGCCCCATAACCCGCCCCATCTATTTCATGAATTTTGTAATTTACATTAAGACCTATCAAGTCCAGTTAGTGCTCTCGCATATCCACTGAGGTCTAGTCAGCCTGTCCAGAGTCCCTCCGTTTAAGGAGATCACCTCTTGCTCATACAGCAGTAATCATCTGTCACTGCTATTTCTTTGCATAAAATGGCCTACTCCCCATTTCCACAGTTCTATGTTGGATTTTTGCTTGAGTTTACAGGGGCCTTGTTTATGCTGACACCATTACTGTAGGTTCATATGAGCCAGATCCCATGAAACTCATGTGTGGTACTATAAACATTGCCAAATACACATGGCTGCTGATGTCATAGATTTTAGAGGAAACCCTGAGTCTGTCACATCCTTAAACAAGGATGAATTCTTATTGTGTGCAAAATATGATTCTTTCATTTACAGACAAGTATCCCAGTCACCACACATTAAAGAAACTTCTTTTGCAACAGATGGAGATTATTACAGAATTCAACACATGGTGATACACAGAGATTTTCTGTGAATTTCACACACCTAAGTGACACATTTACAATACAGTCTCTACACTTAAGGCCAAAAGAGCATGGTGGAACAAGGAGTAGATTGAACACTAATGCATCTCCCCACACTCATCAATAAAGCTCCCTCACCCAGCAGAGGGCCAGGAACACAAAATGATACATATATTTTAAACGAAATTTCCCCACAACTTAAAATCTGTATTTCTCCATACTTTATTTTCAATATATGCCTCTAGTAGACAGTCTTTTAAAGCAAATAATCCATAAATAATGCCATGAAATGAAGGTCGAAGTTGTAATCAGAATGTTCAAGTTTGTCCTTTTTGCCTTAAAAAAAAGTTTGTCCTTTAAAAAAAATTTAAAAATTTCATTAAAAAAATGAAATGCCATTCATTACTCTAATAATCTCATTTCTGGAAAAGAATCTAATTGCAGACAAAGGAGATTTCTTCTAGAAGTAAGAGATGTATAGCTTGAAAAAATTTTGATTTATAGTAAATAAGATCATATTAAATTGTGTTCTCCTGAAAACAGCAAGTTAATTATTGATAAACACCTTGATGTCAGTATCTAGGGGTCCACATTCTGTTTCCTGCTGACCTTCTACATCAATAGCTATTCAAAGTTTCAGGTGGCTTCCTTTTTAGTTTTATTTATTCTAGTTTACATTTTGCCTCCATAATAGCACACGAGTTCATTTCTCTCACACTATTCCACAAAGGTTGCCTAGCACACATGGTAGCACGGGACCCTCAGGAGCCAAATACAGCACAGAGTTATGTTTGTTTGGGCTCCAGCAATGTTTGCAGTATGTGAGCATTTTAAGATAGGGGTGTATTTTCCAGTTCACAGAGCACATATTTACAACTGATACTTTACTGATATAAGCATTTGAGTTGGCAAGCCCTATCCTAGGGAGTACGCTGCCCTGATGTAAAAAAAAAAAAAAAGGTCTTTATTTCCCTGAGTCCCTCCTTTCCACTTGACCAATTTTACTTACCACAAAATTATTGACAATTACTCATTTGTTTAATGTTTGCTGAGCAGGTACTGCATTCCATATACTATTCAGGACATAAGGGGCATGGCTACTTCTTTGGGCCATTTTCATACTGAAGGCAGGAGAGAGCATTAACAATGAATAGTCATGCATTGTGAATGCTGAAAAATACTGTGCAAAGAAAAATAATGCAGAAAGAGTAGGGAGAACAGCCCAGGGCAACTAATCTCAACAGGATTTTCTTTTTTCTGATTAAATTATCATAGCAAGGACCATGATAAAGTGACAAAAAGTGCCCCATGGGTGTCTAGGGTAGAGCTGTCCAAAGGAACACAAGCCTCTTCTGAGAGAACCATTTTTTTTTTTGGTCTTTTCGAGACAGGGTCTCCCTGTAGCCCCAGCTGTCCTGTCCTGGAACTCACTCTGTCAGCCTGGCCTTGAACTCACAAAGATCTGCCTGCTTTTGCCTCCCAAGTGCTAGGATTAGAGGTGTGTGCCACCACGTCTGGCTGAGAGCTCCATTTTTACAAAGGTAAGAACTACCTGGAACTCCTTGATTTCTGAGTTGTAGACAGAAGAAAAACTCTACTGGTTTTCCACCTAATTTTGTCATTTCTGCTCCCCCTCCTGGTTTTTATAACCACTTGGGGGAAAAAAAAATCTCTTTTCCATAACTTGATACACCACTTATCATCAAGTCAATAATATAATCTTGAGACTCTGAAGGAAAACACTTATTAAAATGAAAATAAATAAATAAATAAATAAATAAATAAATAAATAAATAAATAAATTGACTTATGGAAAACTTGGTTACCAAAAATCCCAACATCACTTCAAACAGCAGCACCAGTCAGGTCAAGTTGCTTTTGGACATAAAACAGAAACATAAAATCTTTTTTTTAAGAATTTATTTTTTTAAATTTTACTTATTTATTTCTTTTGTATGTGTATGAATGTACTGTCTGCATGTAGGTTTGTGCACCCATGTCGTGCAATACCACGGAGGTCAGAAGAGGGTGTCGGATTACCCTGGAACTGGAGTTCTCCTGGAATTGGAGTTACAGACGGTTCTCAGCCTCCATGTGGGTGCTGGAGATCGAACCCCGATCCTCTGCAAGAGCGGTCGGCGCTCTTAACCGCTAGGCCATCTCTCCAGCCCCAAACATAAAATCTTATGTCTATAGATACCACACAGTTTGGCTGCCAGGAGACAGAGAAATCAATTTCAAATTAACCAAGAATCTTTCTCCCCATTGGCAAGTTTCTATAGTGACAGAAGTCTCTATGTAGACTGCTGGGGAGAGAGGACATCAGTGGTTGTACCTTGAGCTGGATCTTGCATGCTACCGGGATACCAACCAACCTGTGAGTTGCATGGTGCAATAATAGCACACCTGTTATGGGTAACCAATATTCTGATAGGATTTGAGGCCTATCTACAAAAGAAAATATCATGCCTGGTATTGTAAATCTGGTCCAACACCCATGGTTGGGAAGGTCATGGGCCCTGCTATTGTGATTTTTCTAAATTGATAACTAAATATGTTTAAGTTCAAAAACTTGTTCTCAACTTGGTCAAATAAGATTCTTTTTGTAGTGAGCATCAGTCAATGCAGAGATGCATAAATTATCAGAGTGCTAAGAATAAGAGACTTAATGCTTTACTCTAAATGGGCATCTTTATCAACTGCCACCACATAACACCTCCACCACCAAGCTATAGGAAACATTGCAGAAGAGGAGGCAGAAATGATATAGGAGCTGAGTAATGAGTAGAAGAAGGCTGTGAATGCAAAGTTCTAGACTTGACCTGGTTATCACACTCATGAACTCACAAGACCTACACAAATCAATCTAGCAAATCCAGTCACTAACACGGGACTATTTTGTTTTGCGACCCATGTACTTTAACCAGCGCCATCTATAATGCCATTGTATTAGAACTATGCATTGGAGACTGAAACAGTCATCAGTGGGTACACAACTGAGGGTAGTGACTTGCTATCTGAAAACCTGAAACTCTGAAACTGCTAGAAGAGAAAATGGAATATTCTACAACATACAGGCATAAGTAAAGACTACCTAATCTGAATTCCCATCACTCAGGAAATAAGACCAACTATTGACAAATGAGGCTTGTAAGTTCAATATCAATGCCCATCAGGGTAAAATACAAAATATAACTATTTTGAGATTCCATATCACCCCATCAGAATGACAATCATTGGGAAATCAGACAGCAACAATGCTGGCATGGATGTAGGTGAAGCAAAACCTTTATTCGCTGTTAGTAAAGCTATTATGGAAGTCAGTTTGGAGGTATCTCAAAGAACTAGAAATATAGGTACAGTACAACCCAGTTATTCCACTCCTGGGCATATGCTCAAAAGAGTGTATCTTACATAGAGATGTATTTTATCTACTTACAAAAAGAAGTAATGAGATAAACTTTTAAATAAAAGGAGTAAGGAGAGAAAAGGAAAGTTGTATGATATTATAAACAGGTAAAGAGCATAATGGGTGCTTATTTTAGAATGTATGATGGATCCAGTAACTGACACTGGGATTAGGGTCAAGAACCTGTGGCTCCATAGGTCACAAGCCACAGAGGAGAACCGATTACTATTATTATTAAGTAGTAGGGTGGGGTGTTGTTGATGGGGGAGGGCTCTGAATATGAACCAAAATGCAGTTTATAAAATTCTCAGAGAATCAATACATTAAGTAAATAAAAACTTAGAGATATTTCCTAATTCAATAAAAGACCATTACTTTCAACAACTTCCTCTTCTAATTACTTAGAAAATTAAGGACCTTAAGGGTTTTATTGACTCCAATAGCAAAGAACCATTTATTTGTAAATGCAGAACTTGAACCCAAGACTCCAAACATTCAGATTACCACTCATGATTCATATGCAGGGTACCGTGCTAGTGAATTAAGTGATTTAAACCAACTATTGCAGTCTATCTTTTTCCATATTTGGGGCTATAAAGATTTCAGCACTTTCTTAGTGAATCCACCAGTTCCAGACCTGCATCCCATGAATCTTGGGTACAAGAAAGTGAGAGCATCTTCTAAAATGAAGGTTGGTTTTCTCAGTGGCAACATGGTTGTTCCCTTATGTGCCAAATATCCTGAGTCCACAAGTTGTGTTTACAAAATGCTAGATGGCTATACGACCTTCACAAATGCTTAAGAAGGCAGGAGTGGCCTTACTCAATCAGAAAGGTGATGTCCAAGAGACAACCCATATTATTCTGATGCCTGAGTTCTGTTCTGTATCGCCAAAGGTGGCAACTCTGGAACAAGTGAGCAACAATATGCCAGTTGGCTGAATAATTGCAGTCACTAGACTCTGTCTTCACTACATTCCCTGGTCCAATGGATATTTATTGTACCATTTTACCTCTGCAGAAAATTCATTGCTGATTTCATTGTTCATATTACATTCAAATATTTCTATGAATTATGTCTTTAAATATACCAGCTGAGAGTAAGTTGTGAAAAACTGTAGAAATAATTTAAATAGTACTTAAAATTGTTTTATAAAAAGAGCACAATAAGAAAATTTAAAAGTGTGTTTGTATTCAAAAGAAATTGTTCATCACTAAAGACTCCAGACTCCTATACCATGGCTGTGCTGTTAACATAGGCTACACACATTATTGTCAGCATAATAGCACACTATTACTCCTCCCACTGTGTTCATTAGTGCCATATGTTGCTCAAATCATTGGCTTAAATTTCTACCTTGTAAATTAATGGGACTGTATCCATTGTGCATCTTGGTGTAAGCTAAATTTAGTTCAGTGGCTATATATTAATTTCCTACTCTATATTAAGAATAGAATTGAACCATGAACTCAAGGAATTTGAATTTATTTAGTTTTACTCAAATGCCCAAGGCCTCATAATATTATACTTAGTTCAAGCTTTATTGTACTAACAGATTGTCCATCCAGCACCAACCCATTAACAAAGCACCATTTTTTAAGTATCTGTCCTGACCCCACGTAACCCTAATCATTGGAAGAAAGTGAAACAGGATGTATTTTGAGAAGCACATTTGGAGGAAATAGAGTAGCTTGCACATAGTAGGCTCCCAATTAAATTCTGACAATTGAAAGACTTAATCTGGTTCAATCTTGAAACTAAAGGAGGTCATCTCTCACAATGGAAATTCCAGAATGGGATCAGGATTCTCCACACTCTGCCCTGTCTAACCCTGGACTCCATATAGTCACAACTGAGACATAACTCTGTGAAAGGGACAATTGTTGAGCAGCAGGGGACCCAGAGTGTCTGGAGCTGGAACAGGAAGAGACACTTAAAATCAGACATAGATAATGTGAAATTGGACTGAACATTGATTTTTTACAAATATCCATAGAGTTCATGTTAGAGACTTGAAGTGCTTCCCTTTTATCCCGTGGAAATCTTGAGGAACAAAGAATCCTAATTTGAAATATGACTAATTCTAGAAAATGAGTTATCAGAAAAAGCAACCAATTCCTAGTTTCTAAAGGGAAAAAATTAGCATCCACAGTTTTAGATTAAATAACTAAATCTTAGTTCTGAATACATGTCTTTCAAGTGAAGAAGTGAAAAAATCTAAGAAACATACTTATAGAATAATAACAATGTTAAAAATAGGATAAGCTGGGCGTGGTAGCCCACAATTTTAATCCCACCACTCAGGAGGCAGAGAGGCAGGTGGAGCTCTGTGAGTTCAAGGACAGCCTGCTACATAGTGAGCTCCAGGCCAGCTGGGACTAAAGGGGGACCCTGCCTCAAAAATACAAAAAGAAGGGATAAATGAAACATAAAATATACAATAAATGGCATCAAGTAATTTTCTTTTAAAGAATTTATAATTCAGGGAAGGGAATGTTTACATTCTCCATTGAAAATTATTACTTAATTAAAATATAT
This sequence comes from Rhizomys pruinosus, assembly GCA_009823505.1. Classification (NCBI taxonomy): domain Eukaryota; kingdom Metazoa; phylum Chordata; class Mammalia; order Rodentia; family Spalacidae; genus Rhizomys; species Rhizomys pruinosus. Next base: position 1,070,050 of record VZQC01015190.1, read on the forward strand.
GTGTTTATTTGAATTTTACTAAAAGTAACATATGATGAACAAAGTTCAACTTGAATATCTTTATATCTTTACCACAATATAAATAAAATCAATATGATGTGAAATTATCAATTATTTTCTATAGCTAAGATGGTGATAAGCCTCAGATTCTGAATGTAGCAAATATCCTGGGATTTCATCACAATATGAATATTTGATTAACATTTCTCATAAAAATATATGGCCTAAATACATCCTACCTAGGCATTAGATATATATATATATATAGATAGATTTAAAAAAATGATCAGACAGGGGCTGGAGAGATGACTTAGTAGGTAAGAGCACTGCCTGCTCTTGCAAAGCAAAAGGCCCAGGTTTGAGCCCCAGCACCTATATGGTAGCTAATAAATAACACTTTGTAACTCTAGTTCTTGGTGATTCAAAGCCCTCTTCTGACCTCCGCAGGCATTGTGCAACACGGGTGTAATTGCATATATGCAGGCAAACATCCTCATAAACATAAAAAAGATCGGACAGTTCTGTGCAGCAGTAAAGAAACATGACATCATGAACTTTGCAGGTAAATGGGTGGAGCTAGAAGATATCATGCTAAGTGAAGTAACACAGTCCCAGAAAAACAAACAATGAATGGTATCCCTCATCTGTGGATACTAGCGCCAATTACCTAATTGTATGGCAAACTGAACAACATTAACGTGATCTGAAAGCAATTGTGCTCTTATAATGTGAATCCCTTAAAAAAATAAAAATAAAAAAATAAAAAGGACAAAATACAAAATAACATTTAAACTATGAATGTATTATGTAAGATAAGATAAAATAGTAAACTTTGGGGTGCCTACAGTCCAACTCCTTCCTTTAAAATGGAAAAGCAGAAACCCAGGTCCCTGTTTCACTCAAGCCCCAAGATTGAACAGCTACTAATGGGGTGAAATTCAGTTCTTCTAATGTTGCCACTACGCGGGGTTGCCTCTAGTTAGGATAGTAGTCTTCTGAACAGAAGGGATAACTATTCATACAAGCAGAAGCACATCCCTAACAACAGTTTTTAACATTTTTCCTAACAAAGTAGTTGTGAGAATTTAAGGAACTGCCAAGAGAAAGCAGGAAAGGAGAAAGCAGAAACAATTTAATCCACGTTAGTATTTTAACATCTCAAAAGCTTAGAATTTTGTCATTCAATGCTGACACTCTACACATGAAGCCTAATTCATTTATAAACAAAGAGGAACAGTGAGTGGAAAAATTCTCACTGTTAGTCAAGATAAAATGACAGCATTTTTGTGAGTATGCATTTTATATCCAGTAAGCATCGATGTGGGTAATTTTGATCTGTGTAGATTGAATTAAAGTCCACAGAGGTTAGCATGTTGAAAGGAAAATGGATTATCATATTTTGGAAGCTGTATACAGTTGGCATGGCTGGAGTTTGGAGCCACAACAAAGACAATAAGTAATGTGTAGAAAACAACCTCCATGTTAGAGCTCGTGTGCCCAACCAGCCCTATTGCGGTTGATTCTGCTCCTAGCCTCTCTCTGACCTCACTGTTACCCGCAAATCCCACTCAGCCTGCACGCCGAGATTTTTGTTCTGCTGCTGCTTTCTCTCTATATCGCTGCTTTCCAAACCAACATCCATGTTCCACTCATCATCCACCGCTTCAGAGAGCTTAGGCTGGAAGGCCAGGCAGGAAGAGCTGGCAGGTGGTGGGGCTGTTAGGCGGCCTTGTGTATCACAAGAGATCTGACGTTATCAAATTCCTTTTCCCCCAAAGACTAAAGAGAACAAGCCTTTGTGAGCATGCAGGAGGGGGATGAAAACAGTTTGTCTCCTGAGCAGCCAGCCTTTGTCATATTACAAATGAAATCACCTCGGAAATTTAGAGAATTAATATCATAATGAAGACGGGAGTACCCATTAGGGTGGTCTAATGTTGCTCTAGAGAAATGTGATGGATGCCCAGTGGCTGTAAGCCCTTATTTGCAGAGAGTCACCTCTGCAGTTGCCATTATTAGGAAGATGTCTGAAGCACAGGATCAGACACAACCATTGCAAGATGAGATAGTGTTTGACTGGTTTCCAGGGAACGGAAGGATACAAGCTTAGTTGTACCTGTCACGATGGCTCCCAGCATTTTCCCCCTTAATGTCTTTTTTAGCTGTAGGAAGTTTCTCTTTAAAGATTCAGTGCTTTCCTAATGGCATACCGTGAGTAATGGGGAGCATATAAAATGTTATATAGATTACAAATGGATTCGGTCTATTTTAAGACAATGTGTGCTAGCCCTAAAGAATGAGTTTATTTAGCTTCGGCTTTCTCTTGAAAATAAATTTAGCCATTCTGAAATGAACACACCACGGCATCCTCCCGTTCATTTGCCCTTCTGTATAAAGCATCCCTGGGTTTCTGGGGCAATAGATTCACACACCCAAAAGAGAACCTGTATTTGAAGTTCTTTCCTGAACTGAAGCCTGGAATAGGCGACTTCTAGGAATTATCTTAAAACCGTAATTGAGTCATATTGTCCTCTCTCTCTCTCTCTCTCTCTCTCTCTCTCTCTCTCTCTCTCTCTCCTTACTTACTTCTTTCTAATGACATTGGACATTTAGACAATGGGAGTTTTCCAAAACCCCGTAATCAACTCCAGATCAGTCAAAAATGGTAGAATCATTTCCCTGGGAAATTTTGGCAGAACGAAGAGGAAAGGCTGATATCCAAACACTGAAGTAAGGTAATATCCACTCTTCCTCCACTTCTGTTGCTCAGATTTAGATTGTCACAATTTGATTTTCTTTATTTCTATATCTGCCATTCACCCACCAATATCTTTTATTGTGCAATTTTCTTCTAATATTTGTTCTTTTCCAAGACAAGTTTATACAATAGTTCATTATTTGGTAACTCCAAGTATACTTTCTCATTTGAGAGTAGATTAAAGACATGCTCATGCAAATTTTACAAATCTTATTTAATCAACTGGGAAAACAACTCAGAAATACTGTTAATGATTTTTCAATATAAACAATTATAACAAAATAGAAAAAAGTTTTTAATGCATTAGAGAGCCAACTTGGGCTATGGCAGGATATTTTGCAGTGAACAATCAGGTTGTTTCTGCCCAACTGCCCTGTTGTCTTCCTTATGCAAAGTGCTTAAAGATGGAAGATTCCATCAAATCCATCCCATCCAAAGTGAAAGGCTAGAACCATGCTTCACCAAAAGGCTCAGATGACAAATCTGTTGTCTCTACTTTTCAATAAAGGAAAGGAGTCATTTCCTTCATGAAGTTTTATTATCATTGTTTTTGTGGGGGTGGTAGGCTTCTGTATATATATATGTGTGTGTGTGGCAAGGGGGGGTTCAGATATCAAGTATCTTTCTCAATTTCTCTCTGCCTTTTGAGGGGGCCAAGCTAGGCAGCCAGTTAGCCCACAGTGATACCCCTGTCCTCATCCCTCCAGCACTGGAGTTCGACAGGAACACACCTCCTAGTTTTTCTTACACGGGTTCTGGCAGTATAATCTCTACTTGGCATCATTGCATAGAAAGCACTTCACCCACTAAGCTATCTCCTAGCCCCAGCCCTTGTTACTTTTAAAAGCAGTAAAGTCTATTTACTTTTGAAGTACAAACTTACTAGCTATCTGAATGTACACTTTAAATACACATTTTGATTTTATTTAGATTTCAAACTTGCATTTCCTCTTATATTTTATTATTTTAATTATATAAAGTTACTTTTGTCAGCTACATAATAATCTCTGTAAGAGTCATGAATATGCATCTTCAAAATCCCTACCCAGTCCTAGAGAATAGTGAGAAATCCATTAATGTATACTATACAAATGGAATCAACTGATTTAAGAAGTGCACAATACCAACTTTCTATCACTCTAAACAAATTCCACTCATAAAAGGCAATGTACATAGTTACTCTTCTCCATTGTTTTTAATTTCCTTCCAAACTGACAAATTCCCCTTCTGAAAATAAAGAAATTCATCCTCCCTAAACCAAATAAGAGTCCTAATGAACGTAATGTACCCCACTAGCATTCAGACCCTGAAAATGACAAACATGATCTTGGGCAGAGAAGAATCTAATGAAAACAATCACATTAAACATAGCTCTTCCGTGCTCAGTGCTCAATAAGTGAGCAGCAGGCTCTCTCTATCTAGCTTACAGAAAACAGGAGGTAGCAGTTTGCAAGGAGCAGCGTTTTAATGTGATTGGACTATAACAGACAATCTATTTACAGCATGCTCTGGGGAGCTTATAAACAAATGTTGAGTAATTTCAGCCAGCAGTAATTACCCTTGCAGCTGACAAGGATAGCATGAGACTTTCTCCTTCACCTTCAGCCCAGTCCAGAAGGCAGTGTACACAATGCCACTTCTAATTATTTCTGCATTTCTATGGCTAAAGACCAAAGTGTGTTATTAAAGAACGTTTTAGAAGCTTTTTAAAAGCTTATTTATTAGGACAATTAAAAGTCATCACTATGACAGCAAATAAAAGGTTCCATTCTCAGGAACACAGTATCAAGTGAGCTCGTGCCCACTTACCTTTAAGGCAGTGTGGACTTGTTTTGTGTGATCTATTGTTAAGAGCTGAAACAAGAGCTTGCTAATAAAAAGAAACAATACCTGGAATTCATTTGGTTTAATTCTGAGATATGCCTTTTGCTCTTTACAATTTCTAAGCAATTTAAATCTCATAAGTGAAATTTTTCCTCAAAAGGCACAGAATTTTGAAGTGAGTAGTGTGTTTGTGTGTGTGTGTGTGTGTGTGTGTGAGTGTGCGTGTGTATACATCTCACTTGACAACAGATGGAAAAAAATACACAGTCATGTTATCTCTTGTTTCCTGTATCTCACAAGAAACCTTGGATTTCCCCAGCTGGGTAAAGGCTTTTATCGGGAGGGGTCACTCCTATTACATCAGTTTGACATAAGGAAGATGTTAAGAATTCAAAGATCTAAAAATAAACCTCCAGCAGATAAGCTTCTAATGGAGTGCTGAAGGAGTGAGACAATTATGTAGCGCAATCACCCTGAGCATTTGTAATTAACAATCAAATTACTTCCCAGAAGTGTCCAACAAGAGAACTTTTGTTGAACATTTCTGTACGTGCCAAACTACCCCAAAGTAATTGGGGAAATCAGTGAACTGTGGTATGTGTCGTTTCTGGAGCACCACGGCCACTTTGGCGTTCACTGCGCTTCTATCTGCCTCAGTAAGTTCTGTTCGGATCCTTACTATAGGAATTGACAGCAGATATCTAATAGCTCCAAGTATAATATTTACATTTTTGAGACGTTATATTACATTGCATTCAGTCCTGTCCCATTTCATCAACAAGGGACAGAATGTTGCATAACCGCATATGACATGATGACAGCTCTCAATCTCTCTCTTTCTCTTTCTCTCTTTCCCTCTCTCTCTCTCTCTCTCTCTCTCCTCTCTCTTTCTCTCATACACATATGCAGGTAACACAGAAATTTATAATTAGAAAGTAGATTAAGGAAATGCTTTACAGACTATGGCCTTACAAGGATCGGAGAAGGCTGCAGTGGAAATATTCATGGCCTCCCCAAAGCCATAGTAATTTGGTAATAGCATGCTAGGCCAGTGGATAGAGATGCCTAAGTGTACTTAATTTGTACTTTGCCTATAGCTTGTGAGTAATTTTAACATTGTCACTATGGCATAGAGTGGACCACACCAAATAATAATAATAATAATAATAATAATCAACTAATGTACTCGAATGTAAGACAATGCTGAAAATTAGACTTCTTGAAAGAAAAACTTCCCATTTCTCACAGAAAATATTTCAAATAATCCACCTTTAGACTCAGAACCTCACCATTGGTGGTGCTCATTGCTGAAATGTAGTTGGCAGAAGGACAATTTGTCCTTGCGTTAGAGACTGGCAGGTGTCACTTTGGACAGTGTGGGATATGACTGACAGATATTTTAAAGCTAAAGAAATGAGAATGCAGAAATCCAAGAGTCCCTCTTGGATTCACTGGTCATCTGTGGACAGCACCAGGGCAGGGCAGACTGCTATGCTGACGCTGGACTGCTTGTTGTGACCGCTCAGGCAGCCAATTCACAGTATTTTAAAATATTTCTATTAACAAGACTGTGCTTCTGCTTTGATGCCATATGAAAAGCTGCTCTCTAGGCTGTCTGCTGTGTACTAAACTGCTCTAATTGCTTCCCTGTGTTTTATTCAGAAATCTGGTAAATGCTGATTTCAGTAGAAAATTGCTTACAGATTTAGCAGTTTTGGATCCTACAGATATTCATGCACATTAATACAGGCCAAGAGTTTTTTTTTTTATTTTAATCCCCTCCTTAATAGTGTTAAAATAGTGTGATTGTTTATGAAAAAAAAAGAGAAAAAGAAACATCTTGTATCAGAAGATATCTCTGGCAATACCAGAAAATAGTGGAAAATAGAATGCAATGCAGAGCCGGAAATTAGACCATTTCCATTTTGCATTTGGATGTAATTGGGAACTTATGTTTTCTTAGCTCTAGTCTAATTTCAATATGAGTTAAAGGGAAATTAAACATTGAACATATAATACAAAAATAAAAATAGCCATAAAGCTTCACATATATTTAAATATATGCTTTTAAGATTCATTTTTGTGGCATTAAATAAAACAAAACAGATTTTAAGAAATACAATTCCAAATACATTAATTTGTACACTAAAAGATGGTTAAGTGTTGTTATAATAATAGCTAAGACCAGCAAAATCCCAAATACTTTTTTTTAATTCCATAATTCATGGGCATGTGTCTAAAATAAAAAGATAAAATATTTCTTTTTTAATAAAGTACATTCTGAGGCTATTATGAAGATATTTTTGTAAAACTACTGGTAGTTTCAGGGTTGTAAAGCAAGAGATATCTCTTATTTCAGATCTGAATCATCCCTAACTTTTAAATATTGCAAAAAACATTAAAATTATACTTTACTTGTATATATCATTACACCACAAAAATTATACCCTTATCCATTAAACTAGCAGAACTCATGGAAGTCTATTCAACTAAACTAATATAAAGAAGCAAAACTCTCTATCATGATTGTTTAAAAGAATGATTATATACAATAATACATAAGCAATATAAATTCTAAGCTTCAGCTACAAGGAAGTTATCTGCCTTCTTTTTTCCCTTAATTTCCTCCAGACCACTGCCAAAATATTACCTTGCAAAATTAAAATGAAAACCATGTGCTGATTATGGGAAACATGTTATATCAAAGCACATTTCAACATTCACTGAAAGAGTTAACACTGAAACCTTTTCCACAGAGAAAGAAGATATGTTGATTCGGATTGATATTAGAATATGTTGTTTAATATCATTTGCCAAATGTTGTTTCAATTTTTAAATAATTACTTACGTTAAATAAATCGAAACATGCAATTTCAATTTATGTAAGCGTCAGGATTTGAAATTAGTACTTTACTCTAATTTTAGGATCAGGAAAAGATCTTTTCCCTGAATGGAATAAAAAAAAATCCCTCCATTGAATCTGATAACATACTGAAAAACATACAATCACAATTACTTTTTTTCCTGCTTAGTAATGCAAAGATAAATTGTTCTCCTTTGGAAATCAAATATTTTCCTAACTGCTGTGTTTCTTTAATTAAACTGTATTCTTTACAGTGATCAAATATAATTAGCAGTAACAAGTATTTAATGAAAACAAACTGCTACTCCCAAACCTTTACTACACGTTGTGTTTAAAACCCACAGATGCTCCAAGGATTACTCTGTCTCCATCACTAGCACAGAGCATGCCCTCTCCTCACTCTGCCTATGCCTGTTTGGAAGGAGCATTTAAAACTATAAAAACAATGACAAAAACTTCTGTGCTTCTAAAGACCAGTTCACATTTGAATCCTCCTCCTCAGTTCAAGCCATCACTTCCAAAAAGCTTCACCCTTAGCTGTTCAAATATTCCATAGATTTCTTTCTCAAAATTCCCATTTGGCATCATCATTTTATAGAGCATTACCCTAGTATCTTTGATTATTATCAAGTGACGAAAATGAGAAGAAAAGTGTCCATGCTGGACTCATTGACAGCCAGATGACATAGCAAGTCTTCTATAATTAATTGTGAGTGAAAGGGGGGTTTAGTTTTGCAGCCTCGTAAAAGTTTTCCCACATGGCTGAACCCTCGGTCAGGAGACGTTAGGCAACATTAACCGCCAGCACATTTCTGCAAGGCTCTAGAGAAACAGCTGGGCACTGGGGCTCCAATCCTGAGAACCTTGGGACATAAGACATCAGCGTCTACCTTTCATCTTAACTGAGATTTGGAGTGGGTTCAGACCACAGAGGCTCCTTAATTCTCACTAATTCATTTGCTTTCCTGATTCACTTGGCTTGGGATAACCTGCGAATGATAATGAACCTGGGAGGGGAGCTCTTAGTCCCTTGCCTTTGAATGTGCTTGGCATGGATTGAGGGCTTTCAGTGAGTCTTGAAGAGGAAAAGAATCTTATTAGCACTGATTGCTAGTCATAAGGTTTTCTCAAATTGCTCTTGTATTTTAACTCTTGCTTGCTTTCTGCAAAGTAGAGTAGTGAGTGAAAGAAAGATTAAAATAAGTTTTTTGTTTGTTTGTTTTGTTTTTTGTCTTTTTTTTGAGACAGGGTTTCCCTGTAGCCCCAGCTGTCCTGGAATTCACTCTGTAGACCAGGCTGGCCTTGAACTCACAAAGATCCGCCTGTCTCTGCCTCCCAAGTGCTAGGATTAAAGGCGTGCGCCACCACGCCCGGCTTAAAATAAGTTTTTTTAAGAGGTATCTGTCCAGGACGCTGGGATAATAGTTTAGGAGGTGATTTAAAACAAATGCAAACAGCCATCTCTCCCTGGGTCCTGGATATCACAAAAACAATCTGAAGCCTTCAAACTGATTCCAGCAACCAACGCTAATTTGGTTGTTTAGTTCATATAAATATAAACACACAGGAGAGAGAGAGGTCATTTAGACAATGGGAGTTTTCCAAAACCCCGTAATCAACTCCAGAATCAGGCCAATAAATGTAGATCATTTCCCTGGGAAATTTTGGCAGAAACGAAGATGGAAACGGCTGTATATCTTCAAACACATGAAGTAAATGTAATATCCACTCTTCCTCCACTTCTGTTGTCTCAAGATTTACGATTGTCACAATTGATTCTTTCTTTTTATCTGCCATTCCACCCACAAATATCTATTTATTGTGCAATTTTCTTCTAATATTTGTTCTTTCCAAGACAAGTTTTATAACTAGTTCGATTATTGTGGTAACTCAAGTAATACTTCTCATTGAGACGTATGATTAAGACCTGCTCATGCAAATTTTACATAATCTTATTTACATCAACTGGGAAAACAACTCAGAGGAAATATGTTAATGATTTTCATATAAACAATTATATCAAAATAGAAAAAGTTTTTAATGCATTAGAGAGCCAACTTGGGCTATGGCAGGATATTTTGCAGTGAACAATCAGGTTGTTTCTGCCCAACTGCCCTGTTGTCTTCCTTATGCAAAGTGCTTAAAGATGGAAGATTCCATCAAATCCATCCCATCCAAAGTGAAAGGCTAGAACCATGCTTCACCAAAAGGCTCAGATGACAAATCTGTTGTCTCTACTTTTCAATAAAGGAAAGGAGTCATTTCCTTCATGAAGTTTTATTATCATTGTTTGTTGTGGGGGTGGTAAGGCTTCTGTATATATATTATGTGGTGTGTGGCAAGGGGGGTTCAGATATCAAGTATCTTTCTCAATTTCTCTCTGCCTTTTGAGGGGGCCAAGCTAGGCAGCCAGTTAGCCCACAGTGATACCCCTGTCCTCATCCCTCCAGCACTGGAGTTCGACAGGAACACACCTCCTAGTCTTTTCTTACACGGGTTCTGGCAGTATAATCTCTACTTGGCATCATTGCATAGAAAGCACTTCACCCACTAAGCATCTCTAGCCCCAGCCCTTGTTGATCTTTCAAAGCAGTAAATCTATTTACTTTTGAAGTACAAACTTTTACTAGCTATCTGATGTACACTTTAATACACTCATTTTTGATTGTATTTAGATTTCAAACATTGTCATTCTTCTTATTTTTATTATTTTAATTATATAACAGTTTACTTTTGTACACTAATCATTAATCTCTTAAGAGTCATGAATATGCACTCTTCAACAATCCCTACCCAGTCCTAGAGAATAGTGAGAAATCCATTAATGTATACTATACAAATGGAATCAACTGATTTAAGAAGTGCACAATACCAACTTTCTATCACTCTAAACAAATTCCACTCATAAAAGGCAATGTACATAGTTACTCTTCTCCATTGTTTTTAATTTCCTTCCAAACTGACAAATTCCCCTTCTGAAAATAAAGAAATTCATCCTCCCTAAACCAAATAAGAGTCCTAATGAAAGTAATGTACCCCACTAGCATTCAGACCCTGAAAATGACAAACATGATCTTGGGCAGAGAAGAATCTAATGAAAACAATCACATTAAACATAGCTCTTCCATGCTCAGTGCTCAATAAGTGAGCAGCAGGCTCTCTCTATCTACTTACAGAAAAACAGGATGTGTAGCAGTTTGCAAGGAGCAGCCGTTTTAATGGATTGGCTATAACAGCACAATCTTTTACCAGCTGCCTCTGGGGAGCTTATAAACAAATGTTTGAGTAATTTCAGCCAGCATAATTACCCTTGCAGCGACAAGGAAGACTGATGACTTTCTACCTTCACCTTCCGCCCAGTCCAGAAGGCAGTGTACACAATGCCACTTCTAATTATTTCTGCATTTCTATGGCTAAAGACCAAAGTGTGTTATTAAAGAACGTTTTAGAAGCTTTTTAAAAGCTTATTTATTAGGACAATTAAAAGTCATCACTATGACAGCAAATAAAAGGTTCCATTCTCAGGAACACAGTATCAAGTGAGCTCGTGCCCACTTACCTTTAAGGCAGTGTGGACTTGTTTTGTGTGATCTATTGTTAAGAGCTGAAACAAGAGCTTGCTAATAAAAAGAAACAATACCTGGAATTCATTTGGTTTAATTCTGAGATATGCCTTTTGCTCTTTACAATTTCTACGCCAATTTGAAATCATCATAAGTGAAATTTTCTCAAAAGGCATCAGAATGTTTGACAAGTGAGTCGTGGTTTGGTGTGTGTTTGTGTGAGTGTGTGTGTGAGGTGCGTGGTATACATCTCCACTTGACAAACAGATGCAAAAAAATACACAGTCATGTTATCTCTTGTTTCCTGTATCTCACAAGAAACCTTGGATTTCCCCAGCTGGGTAAAGGCTTTTATCGGGAGGGGTCACTCCTATTACATCAGTTTGACATAAGGAAGATGTTAAGAATTCAAAGATCTAAAAATAAACCTCCAGCAGATAAGCTTCTAATGGAGTGCTGAAGGAGTGAGACAATTATGTAGCGCAATCACCCTGAGCATTTGTAATTAACAATCAAATTACTTCCCAGAAGTGTCCAACAAGAGAACTTTTGTTGAACATTTCTGTACGTGCCAAACTACCCCAAAGTAATTGGGGAAATCAGTGAACTGTGGTATGTGTCGTTTCTGGAGCACCACGGCCACTTTGGCGTTCACTGCGCTTCTATCTGCCTCAGTAAGTTCTGTTCGGATCCTTACTATAGGAATTGACAGCAGATATCTAATAGCTCCAAGTATAATATTTACCATTTTGAGAAACGTTAATTTATATTACATTGACTAAGTCTGTCCAATTTATAACAAGGGCCAGAACAGAATGTGGATAACAATATGACTGATTGACAAGCTGTCAGAATTCTCTGTTCTTCTTTCTCGTTCCCTCTCTTCTCTCTCTCTCTCCTATCTCACTCTCTCTCTTTCTCTCCTTACACATATGCAGGGCACACAGAAATTTATTAATAGAAAGTAAGATGTAAGGAAAGTGCTTTACAGGACTATGCCTTTACAAGGATGGAGAAGGCTGGCAGTTGGAAACTATTCATGGCTTCCCCAAGCCATAGTAATTTGGTAATAGCATGCTAGGCCGTGGATAGAGATGCCTAAGTGTACTTAATTTGTACTTTGCCTATAGCTTGTGAGTAATTTTAACATTGTCACTATGGCATAGAGTGAGACCACACCAAATAAAAGTAATAATAAAATCTATTAATAACTATGTTACTCGCATGTAAGACAATGCTGAAAAATTAGACTCTTGAAAGAACAAAACTCCATTCTCACGAACAATATTTCAAATAACCACCTGGTGTAGCTCAGAAACTCATACAACATTGGCGGTGATGTGCTGAAATGTAGTTGGCAGAAGGACAATTTGTCCTTGCGTTAGAGGCACTGGCAGGTGTCACTTGTGGACAGTGTGGGATATGACTGAAGATATTTTAAAGCTAAAGAAATGAGAATGCAGAAATCAAGAGTCCCTCCTGGGCTTCATGGTCATCTGTGGATCAAGCACCCAGGGCAGCGGCAGTGACTGCTATGCTGGACGCTGGCTAGCTGTTGTGACCCCGCTCAGGCAGCCAATTCACAGTATTTTGGAACTATTTCTTATAACACAAGACATGTGCTTTCTGCTTGATGCCATATGAAAAGCTGCTCTCTAGGCTGTCTGCTGTGTACTAAACTGCTCTAATTGCTTCCCTGTGTTTTATTCAGAAATCTGGTAAATGCTGATTTCAGTAGAAAATTGCTTACAGATTTTGAGCACGTTTTGGATCCTCAGATATTCATGCACACTTAATACGTCTCAAGCGTTTTTCTTTTTTTTTTATTTTATCCCCTCCTAATAGTGTTAAAATAGTGTGACTGTTTATGGAAAAAAACAGAATAAATGAAAAACATCTTGTTATCAGCAGCATATCTCTGGCAATACCAGTAAAAATAGTGAGAAAAATCAGAATGTCAATTGCAGAGCCGGAAATTACGACCATTTCCATTTTGCCATTGGATGTAATTGGGAACTTATGTTTTCTTAGCCTCTAGTCTAATTTCTCAAATCGAGTAATCTCTCTCTCTCTTTTTCTCTCTCTCTCTCTCTCTCTCTCTCCTTCCTGTGCTCATTGGAAGATGTGAACCTCCATACCCCACCGCTACAGCCCTGGCCACCATGCCTCCCACCACAATGGACTCTAATTCCCTGGAACTGTCAATTGTAAGCTCAAATAAACTCTTCCTTTTATAAGTTCCCTTGGTCATGGTGGTTTTATCACAGCAACAGAAAAGTGACTAAATACAGTTGGTACCAGAGAGTGGGATGTTGGCTGTGAAGAACCTGGCCATGTGGGTGTTTAGAAAAATGTGGAAGACTTTGGAATTTTGGGCTAGAAAAAATTTTGATTGCTGTAGGCAGAGCTTAATGGGCCATTCTAGTAGAAGTCTAGAAGAAAGCATTGTTGCTGAGCAAAATGTATTTCCAAAGGAAAATAAGGACCTAAGCAGCAACTGGGATATTTTGGCAAAGAGTCTGGCTGCAGTTTGCCCTCAACCCAAATACTTACCTGATGCTAAGTTGAAAAGCAATAGACTAATTTCTTTGGCAGACGATATTTCAAGACAACTTAATGTAGAAATGGTGGCATGGCTATTAATGGTGAATATTATACAGATCTACAATGAAAAAGAGCAAATGGAGCAGAAAGAAACGTAGAATGTACAGTTTGGATTGGAAAAGCGTACTAGGAAGATTAATGTTGGAGCCAAGGCATGTGAAGGAGAGGATCCCTTTGATAAGATTAAAGTGAAAAAAAAGATTAAAGTTATTAAGGAGTGGCCTAGATGTTCACAAGTAAACAATGTAAAGAGTGAGATTAAAGTGATTGAGGAGAGGCCTGTAGATTTACAAATAGCAATAGAAACAGTATCTTCAGGGCAAGAACACACCCAGCTAAGCCTCCAACTTTTGAAAGGAAACTACAAAAAGGGCAGAGAAAAGTTGCAAATGTAGTTGAAGTCCTTCCTGAACTTGCAGCCAATTTCATTCACTTGGTGCTGGCTTTAGAGGCATGAAGAATGCAAGAGTGAAGGGGTCATCAGTTCTTGCTCTGTGGTTTCAGAGAGCCACTGAGGCCAGGCAGAGTGCAGCAGGGGTGTCTCTGCATAAAGAAGGCCCTGATCAGCTATCATGTGAAGCTGTGAAGCCTGGTTGGCAGTGGAGACCCCAAGAAGACATTCGAGGTGATGCCAGAGCTGTGAGATACTTGCCAAGGAGAGTTGTATACAGGGAGTGGTAACAGCCTAAGGAAAAGATGTATGTTGAACACAAATCTGGAAGAGCTGAGCCATATAAGGCCTTTGGAAGTAAAGTCCCAGAAGTCACACATAGAGCTACTGGACTTGGTGTTTGCCCTGCTGGTTTTTGGTCTTGTTTTGGTCCAGTATTTCCTCACTATGCCTCTATTCCTCCCTTTTGGAATGGGAATGTGGTATGTTGGGAGTACGTAATTTGTCTTTTGATTTTACAGGAGCTTACAG